>JAMKCH010023908.1:0-29685 GCA_023653785.1 Ophioderma brevispina
CCACGATTGCACTATGTGATACAGGCAACGTTACAATTTCTAACGGGCGCTTACATATGAAAGGAAGCCTTAAAAACATGCTGCAGCAGTGACGGCATATCATCTCTTCAACTAAATGGCAATCTTATACATCACCGCAGACTTTTTTAACAAAGATAGGGCCACTAACGCCACATGAACGTATCGCCATCCAAAATTTATAGATCTTCGATGCAAAAATAAGGCCGACCACAACCCGCACATCATTGAAACAAGAGATTTTTTTACAGAATGTGGTATTATTTGGACATATCAAATAAACATACTAACAGAAGAAAAACTACCAACCAGAAAGCGTTAATAGCGGGCAAGGTTTACACATGGATCAATATATTAAAAGGGTGAGAATGGTTTAAAAAATACCAACATGTTCATTACCGTTTAAAAAAATGTATAGTTGCCCTATCTGGGGCCGGGTCGGTAGTTCGTAGTTGTGAGGGGCAAAATATCTCAACGGTCAAATTTCAAATCCATCGGATTATTAATTTTTAAAAATGGCTCTCTTTTGTGAAAATGTTTACAGTAGTTGCCTACAATAACATACACATTAGATACATTGTCTAGGACATTTTGTTATTTAATTAACTTTAAAATACGGCCGGGCGGCTGTATTGGGCGTTAAGGCAGCGATCGAGAAGTCATATTTTTAACCTTTAAACACAGGAATTTAGTATATAATTATTTTCCTATTGATTGCGAATACCTGAACAATTGGAGACCAAGTTTCTATCAAAAAAAATTTTTGAACCATTTTGTTAAATTTACCCCAGGAAGACCTTGAACTATTTGCATCCGATGTACCAACACTTATTAAAGATAGGGGAAAAACTATACTTTTTGGAACCTGAGCAATTAGGTCAAGTAAAATCTAATTTTTAACATGATTGAATAGTTCCATTTTTGCACCTATACAAACCTTTCCCATTATTGTCTACACTCTATTGTAGAGATGTCTTATTATTTTTACCTAGTATCAAAATACCAAAAGTTGTTATAAAACGATTTTTGCAATTTTGTTGGGGTAAAAAACATTAAATTTCCCCATCTAATAGTTTAAAACCTTCACCTGAATTGGATATGTTAAGGATTAATGATTGTTCAACCTAAGTGTCCCAAAACACAACATTTGTTCAATCTGTGTGAACATAGCTGGTCACGATAGTCCGTCCCTCTCCCCTCTATGCAGCCAGAGCCAGACTGAGCTGAAGATGAAACATAGTTAAGGGCACGTTTATGACAACAATCAAATTCGTGTGTTATGGGTATGGCCGTTTAGTGAGGCCTTGACCACTATGTTAGATTCAATAAGGAGACGTCGTGCATACTTCCATAGGTGATATTGCCATGGGGTTCAATCACCCGGGCCATGCGGAGACTAGACCTTGTTTGCCATTACAAAACATATTGCGTCCAGGATACAAAGTTACTGTACAGAAATCGGCCGTACTGGAAACTGAGGATTCAGTCTACAACAGTCTGTTAATGATAGAAGGACTTATGCCATGGTTGGCCTGATGTCAATTCCGCTTTGCGGTTAACCTCTTAACCAATGTTGGCCATTTTGATGGCCAAAGAAATACTTGGGTGTATATGTTGTTCTTGATATCACGTGGTATAGGATTATGACACGTGAATGTTGAAACACGAGGGAAGCAGAGCACAAGTAAACATAAAAGGAAATTATGCTAACGTTCCTCTAACTTTGTTGAGTGGTATTTATCTCAAGACATGTGAATTCAGACATGATCTTGCATGGTCAGCTTTCCGCAAAAACAACGAACCGCACGTGAATCGTTCTATAATTATTATTCTCTAAACAATATACACGGAACTTGTTTCCCACCCAAAAATATCCGCTCCAGCTAGAACTCTGCACAGAAATGGCGCCTCCCTTTTGCCAACTGTACGGACATATATCCACACTTGAACAAATATGTGCAAACGACTGTAGCAGTGAAGTTTAGCCTTGACGGTAACTCGATTATATTTCAATCTCCTTATATCATGGACATTGCCCGGGACATGAGTACAACTTTGTTTACTTTTAGGTATCTAAACGATTTGCAATATAATCCTTAAGTTCGACTATTGAGATTTGTTTATTTTTACGGTTATCTAAACTTATTTGCAAATGTAACCCCAAGCGCGCGAAAACCACCGGATTATGGTGCTCGGTTTAAGAGATAACACATGTATACGGGTATATGAGCGGAAAGAGGGGGTCACCTTCCTTCGATAATTTTTGATCACATACTTTGCCATTATGAAAGGATAATCCGATGTAGCAGTTACAACAGTTCATTTTCTCATAATATGGTCGATGAACATGAACAAAGTAGTATATTGCAGATTTTTTAAATGCTCCTGGAAGGTTTTCCGAATAGATATGTTACAAAAGTAATGCAAGTAAGTTACTGTCTTTTGGTTGTGATTTTTAATCATTCAGCTCAAAGGAATTATAAACCTATAACGTTCTTAAAGCAGTTTCAAAGGACCAAAATAGAAGTCACTCAATCTTTTTGTTCCAGCCTTACTTTTCAGATATATTATCCTTTGTTACAGAATATTGAACAGAACAATTGTAAGACGTTCTCGCGTTATCAAAGGCTATTAAACACGTAAGTTCGTCCTCCGACCTGATACCAAGACATATTTATTGAAAACTAAACTGACGTTAAGTGTGTAACGGAGAAGGGATTTACCAAATAGGCTAAAAGGGACCCTCGGTATTCCGAAGGTATTGATATTGACTCTCTCAATATGAGCAGTTTGCAGAATCACGGACTATTATTTGAAGTTCGAGTTTTTTGGATCGATCTTTAATGATGCCTTTTACGTAAGTTGCATCCAATTAAAAAGAAACCCCAGATTCGTCAACCTTCCTTTAAAGAGGATAAACATCGATGCTTCTTCTATTGAAGCACACCTTTCTTTGAAGCTGGAATATAGTCACATCCTGTAAACCATTAATCAGAATAGACTGTCGAATTCATGATATTTTTCCAGGGGGTAGGAGTGTTCAAGAGACGACAAGCCAGAAAAAGCAGTAGATTAAGAGATAGATTGAGACTGAAATAAGAAGAGAAGAGAGAGAGAGAGGAGAACGAGAGAAGAGGAGGAAGAGAGAGAGGGGGGGGAGAGGAGAGAGAGATGAGAGATTGAATTTCACTCGAACGACAAAAGATTACAATCTCATCTTGCTGGCATTGCGGTAGAGAATCCTCGAAACAGATTCTTGAATTGCTGGGGTTTTTAGAAAGACTTATTTGAAATCAAATAATATTTAGACATACGCATGCATGATGTAATCCAAAATCGTTTTCTGATATTTGCAGTGTCAATTTTTGGCCATTATTAGTCAAAGATTCACTTTAGGGTAGTTAGAGCAGTAACAGTGACGCGTCCAATCACATCGAATCTACCTTTCACTGGCAATGGTTTTGACACAGACTTTAAAAGGACACTGCTATAGTCCGGTTGCATTTAATTTCTATTTTTTGTATGTGATTGGAAAAGAAATGCTATAACCCCGCTTGAAAGTATATTAAGACTCTAATATCATCGTTTTAAAATACACGAGATCGCCTCTACGCGTGAACCTATACCTCTCATTATGTGCAAGGATATTGAAAACCCACAGAAGGGCTAACATACATCGAAGAAACTCCGTCCTGTTGGACAGTTACATAAAATCAATAATAACTGTACCCATTATTACTATTTCATAATGGTCGAAGTTCTAAAAAGTTGGTGGGAATCTAGTGTGAACACCTAAAGTATAGTTGTGGGCCATTAAAGTTCGTCCTATTCACCTCAGAATTGCCATTTTTGTTCCGTCTACAGAGGACACACAGGGATGCTTTGGCAGTATTGTATCTTTTTTTTCTTGTGCTGTGGAAAAATATTAAAGAACACACAACTTCGGCAACAAATGAGGCATTGTTAGTTTACATTCTGGCGAACATGACTTAATAATGGTGTCATCAAAGTGCATAAATAGTTTGCAAACTCCATGTTTCGTTTTTATTAATGATTTATTAACCTTACCATTGCATGGAGTTATTTCTGCACACCAGTCAGAGGCCATAATTCCTTCTTTGTTGAAGTAACAACGTGGATAAGCATAACTTTTGTTTGGAAAGCGGCAATAATTTCCATTTAGGTCTGGTAAAAATTAAACAAACACACGTTCAATCACTATGTAAACGGTTTATTGTTAAGTTAATGTAGATAAATTAAGTGTAACTCCTTATTTACCATACGGTGCTTACGTGACCAACATAAAAAATACTTGCTTTAAGCTCATATATTTATTCCGTAAACTTCATACTATTTGATTATTCATTAAGGGGATTGTCTTGTTACCGAAACCTAAAAGCCACAGGAATGTAGTAAAATAGATCTTATATTATAAAATACAATTGAATTGTCCTGTTTATTGAAGATAAGCTTCCCATGTAGTATGAATTACTTTAAAATAAAAAGTTTTATCTCATAAATCTCATTGATTACTCGTAAATTGTCTCATCAATTCATATTGTATCAATCAAATTTATCTTGATGTGTGCAAAGTGAAGGAATTTGGCAGATAAATGACTTGTAATTCTTTTACTGTATAATATAATTTGGTGCTTTTGTCACAAATCAGTAAATTCAATCTAAACGACAACTTTCCTTAATAGATTAGATTCAATAAGTCACGCTTTCTTATTTATATGCACAAATATACGTGTTTCAATCGAACCACATAAAGCTTAGACTGATGTTCCTCCGAACATGATAGAGCCGACTTAGTGACACGAATACAAATCAGACTATAGTAGGGTTAACATGGATCTTATTATAGAATTGTTGCCGAAGAAGGTTTGAAGATGTTTTGCTATATTGTGTTTTTGGTATTCGTTTTTTATGTGTTTAATGTGTGTGTGGTGTGGTGTGTGCTCGCGCCCCTCTCTCACGTGGTGTTTGTGTGTGGTGCGCGCGCATTTTATTATAAGAAGTACTTCAATTCTTTCCATCCAGGGTATCTAAAGGTGGGGGAACCGAGCGAATAGAAGCAAAAAATGTTAAAATTGGCGTCCCAAGGACAGCTAAATGTGGTTCGACCAGGCATTAGAGACGTTTTTTCTTCAAACAGCGAAAGGTAACATTTTCCCTGGCCTAACTGGGGCCGAAAGATTCACATGATTATGAAAAAAAATGACTCGCTTCTGATCCCACAAATCGTCAACCCAGTGATGTTAAATGGGGACGAGCATTCCTCTCATAAAGTCCCGATGTTGACTTTTCCGCATATTGTTTTTTTTTCGGGGAAACACTACGTCTCAAAGTAGGGAATCATCGATTTATATCATTGCACAATCACTGTCAGACAAAACAAGAAAAATATAGTTGTCAATCCCACCCGCATCCACATTCTCCTGCAAGTACAACTTTTTCTCGCTTGAAAATTCTAAATCAATTTATCATTCTTCTTCGTCTATACCACAAACAGAAGACAGATCCCAAGTTTGATTCAACATCCATCCCTTGTGGATCTCAACTCAGCCAGACCCGGGGTACCAAGTGGAGTGCAGGTGAAGGTTACATGCATTGACGATGTTCATGCGTGTCTGTTCAGCCCTCCACCCTCCGAATGAACTACGGCAAGACCCCATAGGTCAGTGTTTCCAAGCGGCTACGGCTGTACCACGGTTGAGTGTTTTAAAATCAAGCTTGGCGGGACGAATCCAGATCCTGGATCATGATTTCACGAGCTCTGTTCTGAAATCTTTAGGTAAGCCCATCATTGACCCCTCCCCTTCAACAGCTACCTCACGAGCAGGCAAGCTTCTTTCTTTTCGCTAGGGCAGGTCAACTATGGATCCGTCTCACGACATCGAGGATTCTTTTGAGAAACAGGATCTACGGCCGCCTATGATATCGCGTAACCTGATATCAAACCGGAGCTTCGTCTGAAACCAGCGATGGCCAGTATAGGGCATGTGCATACTCCGTCGTCTCAAAGGGAGTCCCACCGGGGTCTTCGGCCCCTCTGCTTTCATATTCATCGTCAGAATCTCCCACTGACCTTAGGAGAAAATTTCATTCCAGGTCCGCTAACGAGCACTGTATCCAAACCACCGGTCCTGCTGATACCATCACGAGAATCCCATACCCCTCGTCGAGATCCAAGACCCCTTTCCTCCAACACGAACGCGGTTTGATGGCCATATTCACGATCAAGGAGACGACTCAACCCTGGCTGGCAATGGAATGGAAGCACCGCGATGGACTTTTCAAACCACCTCTGAAAATTACCTTTAATCCCCTGACATCTACCCGGGGATCGAATTGGCTATCCTGAGTTATGCATTGCCAATCAGACATGATAAGAAATGTAAAGGTTTGTACAGATATATAGTTCGATTGTTATTCACGGGAGCCTAATCATCATGATCATGAGCCAATAAGATACTGTAAGAAAGGCGGTAGACTTAAATTAAAAACACACACTTGATCAAGCATCTATTAAAGTACTTTGGTGGCTCACGGAATAAAGTGGCATCATTTAAACAAATGGTAGATTCCAAGACGGTGAGGCTACTCAAATGGGCTGTAACCCACGTACCTGTTCTATTGTCATCATCGGAACCGATTCCAATGTCCGATGTGTGTAGACTTAAGGTACTTCTTTCCCATCTTGCGCAAGGGATGTCACTTGCCACTCTTGGGCTTCGCGTGATCATGATCCAAAATAGAGTTTTCTTTCATTTTCACTGTCCAAAGCAGTCCCGGAAACCTGTTCAAAAAGATGAGGAACTGTATAATAGAACAAGGCTCTAACCCTTCACTTGTATGAATGAAAATACCATCAGGAACAAATAACAAACAAGATCGATAGCCTAATGTTATGGCCTTAATAAGGCGAGAGACAGTGAGCCATTCGCGCGAATAGTAATATAGTCTGGAGCCGTGTGAATTTTGCTAGTTCTGGCCATCACTGTTATATTCGGCGAATGGTCTATTTTGAGCCGTTTATCTTGCCAATACGTCGTGCAAAGATTAAAATATGTATTTTTCCGTATTAAGTACATAATATATATTATAATACTGTGAACAGTTATGTCCAATATATTATATCCATTAATCGCAGATAGGGCAAACTATACCTTTGTTCAATCATTATAACGTTCGTATGAGACTATGCGGGCGTAAAGACCAAATAACAAGCTGCATAACAATTCCGTAATCCCTTCACAGGGCTAAGACACAACCCGGTGTAAAATTATTGAACCAATTATTAACATGACATAACGTCTGTTGTCCCAAATAAACTTGCCACTTTTCTTAAAAGGATAAATTTCACATCATTTCTCTTTCAAATATCAGTGACCAAGTATATGTATAGACTTCAGCAAACCATTACTAAATGATTTCAATGGGCCCGGTATGCGGATCCATTGTTATAGCCAAGTGTTATCACCCACTATTCGGTTGAGTACAACATACCCTCCTCTTTCACAATACTAACCAGTTTAACTTATGATATAGGTCGTTGACCCTATGCTTTTCCTTTGAGCGGCGTAATTGAATACAAATGTTAAGCAATAAGTTACGGCTTTTAATAATCCTACACAAAGTAGGTTAAAGCTTGCCCAGCAACGTTCTGGCATGATGTTGATCTTCTTCCTTTTCGAATAATATGAAACGGGCAAAGTTAGATTGAACCGAGAACACGCATCACTAATAGAAGCTCAGATTTTTTATTTTATTTGCGATGAGGATAGTATTTGCGCTTACGTCACGTCATTAAAAAAAAAGACTTCGTCTAAATCGGTCTCACGAGTCTTTTCAACCGCGAAACAGTATAACAAGGATCCTGCCTTCCCAATGAAAAGGGAGCTGAGTCTTTTCTAACACCGCATACCGGAGCTCGGTACTGATAATCTTAGCTCCATTTTGCTGAAATCTAGTGTATCTCTTGGTCACTGATATGGGGGAAATAATTGTAATTGGACATGTTTCTCATTTTCAAGAAAAATGTGCCAGTTTTATTGCCGCCACAGACGGTTATACATTTAATAATTTATTATGAATTTACACTGGTGTGCCCTCCTCCCCTGAGGGGACTACGAAACAGCAGAGAAGGGACATGCCGCATAGCCTCAGAGTACATTTGGAACGCATTGGATGATTGTAAATTGGACCACGTACAAGTTACCCCTTATTTCTCAAATTACACACGGGGGATTCTTGGAGACTTTTGATATTTCCCGGAAAGCTCAAAACTACCGGAAAAGCAACGGAATACGTAGTTATTTGCCGGGGGGTTTTGCTATAGTACAACTGCCATCAAAACTTTTGTGCTTTCACCGGGATGTTGTAGCCCCGTGCGGTAGTGAGGGTGTGTCGGTGGGTTGCGTAAAAAGTGATGTCTACTAACCAAATCGAGAGAAATTCCAAAAAAACCCCAAAACTCCATCAAAATACGTCTTCCTTTGTAGAGCTACGACCGCTGACCTCTATACAATGGATAGCGGGCTTCGCACGTAATTGAATAGTCCGGCGATCTGAAAAACCGGAACTTCCCCAGCGGCATTTTGTCGGGCATTTTTATAAGGGCAAACATAAGGTCCCGTAACAACTCAATGCGAAGTCACTGCCCACTTGTGAATTTGCTTGTATTGCAAGAAAATCTTGTTAATATTTTTTACAAATGTGTGTGGTATAACATCGACAAATTATGCCACATCTAATTACGCTAATTGCACGATACAACGACCTCCAAAGGCTTGGCATACTTTACTGTGGTAATCATATTGGAGTCCATTGTGCCGTTATACAAATATTATTGATGAAAGTTGAACAATAAAATTCTGCCAAAAGAAATGATTTTGTGACAGAAAAAAAATTGTTGTTATAATTATTGTTTGAATATTTTACACAGGAAAAATTCACTTCCCTCACTCTCCCTCCACTCTCCCTCCCGTTCTCCCCTCCCTCTACCCCGCCACCCCCCTTCCCCTCTAGTTTAACTCCCCCCTCTTCCCTCCCTCCCCTCCCCTTAATTTTCACTTTCACCCGCCCTTCCCTCTCCCGTCCCCCTCGGACCTTCCCACTTTCCCCCGCCCCTTCCACTTCCACAGCCCCTTTACTTTCCCTTCCTTACCCTTCTATCCTTCCTTCTCCTTCCCTTCTTTGTTTAATTTGGTATTCATTTATTCATAATAATTCATTACGACCTTACTTCATAAGGTAGTTTGAAATTTATTCGTTCATCCATTCATTAATTCTTTTCCTTTAATTGGCATTCTTATTCGTTTTCTTTGAATCAAATATGCATGTACTTATGTTTATAATCATTCTCTGCTATTTCTCACTGTAATATTGATTATTTCACAGTTTCATCAGTTGTTTCAAATATTTTTTCGGAAATTTCTCCTTATTCAGTTATTTCTGCGGGTGATTCTTTTGTCATATCATTCACGCTGATTCCCCATTTCCCCTCCCCTTCCTTTCCCCGGCTCCCATCACCATTCCCCCCGCCCCAATCCCCCTTCCCCAATTCCCTCCCTCCCCACTCCCCTTCCCCCTCTCCTCTACCCCTCCCTCCCCACACCCCACACCTCCCCTCCCCATTCCCTCCCTCATCCTCCCCTCCTCTCCCCATGCCCCCTTCCCCATTCCCACTCCCCTCCCTCCCTCTCCTCCTCTCCCCCTCCTCTCCCATGCCCCCTTCCCATTCCCACCCCTTCCCCGCCCCCTCCCTCCCTCTCCCTCCCCTTATCGTCCCTTCCCCCTCCCCATTACCCCTCCCAATCCTCCCATCCTTTCTTCTTTTTTCTATTTTTTATTTATTCATATAATAAAGGCAAGTGGATTTAATTCGTATCATTCATTCATTTCTAGAATTTATTTAATACCAAATATGCCTTTATCTTCTGGTTATAACATGTCTTCTATTTATTTGCCTGCATTTATTTCTACTCACAATTAATTTCAAAAATTAATTTCATTATTTTTTTCCGAGAAATTTCTTTATTTGTTCTTACTGGTTGTGTTGAAAATAACAAAATTCCTTGTGTGAAAAAACCCTCTTCGTTTTCCCTTTTTTGGAGTACTTTTCACATTTGACGTACACGTGGCCATTGAAAGTAATGTAGCGAGCGACGGGTTCTTGCCCTCCTACAAAATGGAGGACAAAAATGTTTTCACAACGTTCTCGATCGCCGCCCGCTCTCCATGTATAGAGGTCAGTGGCTACGACTGTAAGAATAATAATATAAACCACCATTTTGGGTGATATTGTGACCCGAAATTGTTAACCCTCCGACTCCGAAAGGTGGTATGAAAGTTCAGTGTACTTGTATGATACACAGAATTTAATGTCCGAGTTTGGCCCAAGCGTGCCCCAATTTGTTGTTGTGGCTTTTTGGTAGCGAACGTGGTTGGTATCATGTGTGATGGCTAATATGAGATTCTGGCACGAACTCTTGTCAGGAAGCATATTTCAACTTGTCTCGTACGGAATTGTCATGATTGTATCGTGTGCATTATTCTGTTAAAGTATTAATTCGAGTATTACAAGAGAAGGGCTTTCTGCCCGGCTTGGATGCCTGACTGTGCGTTTGTAGGAATTTTATATATGGTGAAAAGAAGCAGGAGTGATATTCGAATCCATACCACTGTATCATGAGCGTTAGCTTACCGCAGTTACATACACAATCAAGAGAGTAGCCCCCCCCCCCCCCAAATATTTAGCGGATGCGATTACCAATGCCCTTTCAAAGAAGGACGAGCCCCAATCATATTCAGTCGGGAGTAATTTATTTACAGTAGCTGACATTTTGAGCCAAGGTCTCTATGCCACCGTGGTGTAACAGTAATCTGTATATTTAATTTCCCAATTAAAAATTCATAAAGGAGGTTCATTATTTATTTATTTAATTAATTGTTAAAAAAAGAAAAAACCTAAAAAATTAAAAAAAATTTTTCTTTTCCTTAAAAATCCATATTACATCTTATAGAAGTTTTTAGTTACCGCCAAAACATATATTCCTATATAATATTACACAATATAAACATATTATAAATTATTATTAGGTCACCGTGTTCCATCAACAGTCCTTTATTGGCAGATGACTAAAGCGTCAGAACCATTTAATGACAATGATAAGTTGTAGGTAGTTACGTGCAAGATATGCACAGAGCTTGCACAATTTGCGAGTCATACTTTGAACTGCAAAGAGCAGTAATGAAATGTATTTGCTATAGTTACCTAGTACTATTGAATATACATTTAATATATGTTACATGAAACCCACGCAGCTGTTTGTCTCCCATTTCTTCATTTATTTTATGAGCAAATCCTGACAACTGATCCATATGAGCATACAGAGTTATGGCACATACGGCTTGCAAATAAGAAAGCAATGCGAGCATTTGACAAAAAGACCTATAATGGGGGTTTCCCCAATGACCTGCATTATATAGCGCCTCTATTGCCCAATCTCCGGAAGAAGTCTTCATACACGTATTTAAAACAACGTGATTAAAGCCAAACTTAGCTTGCCCGCTATGCAATTTTCGTAGATTTGGTTTGCCCAGGTGCTATATAAATTCTAATTCGCTTAATAAATCATTCTATTTTTGTCATGTAATATAAAATTCATTAAAGCAGCAAAAACTATTAAGACTTTTAAATATTAACTCAAGGATACCTTTCTTCAAATCTTCTAAGATAACTTTAGTATTCATCTAATAGCTGCCAATAACAGTGAATAAAAGTACTTTGCTGGTTGAATGTATCGTATAATATGTCTTAGCTTAGGGCGTCCACTTCCGCTTTACCAGCCTTTTTGAAGTTCTCGATATATCGCTATAATTGTATTGTTGCTCTAATGATATGTTATGTGTTATATGCGCCTTGATAATATGGAAATAAAAGTTCAAGTTCCATGAGCACTAAAGGGAAAATAGAAACGGTCTTCCGCCCCATTAAGTTACCATGGCACTAAGTCTGGCGGTAACGAAATTTATTTTCGATTCGAATAAAATGGCCATAAAAATCAAATCTATTATTTCTTAGTGGTAGGTGTAAGAAGTAATAACTACTATTAAATAAACATCGCAATGACCTAGGGTCATGATTTAAAATATGTAACTAAGTAGGAAATGCCAAATTTAGAGGTGAATGCACCAAAAGAGGAAATTCAGAATCGCTATACGCCCAGATTTGCTATAATAATTTCTTCAGATTCATTTGACTTGTTATCGAGCTGGTATTAGAGGAAGCAAATTGTCGTAGTCATTCAACAATTCGTTTATCTTTCAAACAAACGATAGTGATAACATAAATATTATAAATTATCTAAAAGAATTGGTATTGAAAAATAACAGTATATAATGTATATATATAGATATATATATATAATATATATAAATATATATAATAAAAATATAAGAGCAAAACTATTTAGCCCAAAACAAATAGGTTTTTAAAGAAAAGATTGGTGATCCTTACTGAAATCACAATCCACAATTGAAAACAATTTGTGATGTCACTGGTAAAAACAGTTATAAAAACAGAAGGTAGAGGTAATTCCTGGCACCCTGAAAACTAGGCGTTGACATCCTTGCCAGTGTCCTTGACAGGTTAAACTATATTTAGATGAGTATAATATTTATTTTAAGAAAATTGTGCCAGTTTTATGTGCGGGGGGAACAGACAGTGTTATGTGATCGTAATAATTTATATGAATTTACACTGTTTTCCTTTTAGCCCCAGATGGGGAATACAAAACAACAGCATAGAAGGACATGTCATCGACTAATTGACTGGACAAGGTGAAAGGTGGATTAGGCGGGATTATCACATATACACTAGCAATGGTCTGTGAGCTGATGACTGCATGCCTTTCAAAAATTTGATAAAATGCTAGCAGCAAACAGTCCAGAAGAAAGCGTCCAAGTACGTATACGTAAGAGTACGTTACATATATCATAATTTCCCACAATGCAATGCAACTTTTTAAAGAAATACATAAGGTTTTTACATGTCACCCCAGGACAGTGATTTTTACAGTTATGAATGATGCAATCTCCATACAGTCCGTGCTGGGATTTTTTTATCTTTTTTCCCCCCCCCAAATAAAGATATTGATTTTAATTAAGAAAATGATATGATGTCATCATTGATGATATTTTTGAATAATAAATTTCACCGCATGAAATCAAAATGTTGACATATGGCATTTGATTCTACTGTTGTTTGGCATTGAGTTCTGAAATTAGTATCCTTTCCCGTCTCAAAACTGAGAATCCCGAGAGATTTATAAATATCTTGTATTTCTATTTGGTGACGTAGTACGTACTTGTACTGCACTGGTAAAGTCAGCATCATTGGTTTTCTGTGGCAGAGAAGTGAAATTTACAAAACTCATAAGTGTAAACACCCATACAGTTTTCAAATTTGGGAAGAGAATTTAGTAATGATCCTTCGTGATGCAATCGATCGACATCCAAGCATCGTATTGGGATATTCGCGCGGAACAAATGTGTAAGTAAGCGATGTCGCTATCAGTGTTTAAATAATGAATTGCAATAGAAAAGGAAACGCACACACTCTGCATTCATATGGCATAAGGTCATATAGGGGTATTTCAAACCATAACCAACGCGGGTGTTCCCAGGTCCGCCGGCCCCGGTTCTTCCCGGTTAAAATACGGTTCACGTTCAATGCTGATGTCAGATATTAAGAGCTCCAAATATTAAACTGCGTGTCCAAATAGGGTACTATCGATTTTGATATCAAATGAAACGGCCGCTATTTTTCTCATTGTTTCCTGAAATTTGAGCCCTCAGAGCCATTTCATTCCCAAGATATAAACAAAAACCACTGTTTTAATGTTTAACCATCAATATTAGCAAAGTATTGAATAGGGCTTTGCAATATGCATTATTGCGTCTTCCATAAAAACCGCAAGTTTGTTTCCCACGGTACTTGATGGGGCGTATGTGCAAGTGCCAGGCCCTCATATCAAGTAGAGAACACAATAGACATAAATCGGAACAGGCCCCTTTAACAGTTCCGTGGTATAATTCTCAGCTTTGTTGTAATTTACTAAGCATTATAAAATATGTGATTTTATTAGCCCAATTAATTTTATCCTTTATTACATAATGGCATCATCATTCAAACCGCAGTTTGGAACTTGCAAGTCCTCTATTCAAGCATTTAGTAACCATCCTCTCTAAAACACTCTGGAAAATAACAGAAAATAACATTTTTTCCATTTTCCAGTGTAGGCCCTACTTTAGAATGAGAGATATTTTTCAAATGCAGTGATATTGTTCAAACGCGATTGCAACCTCCTATTATCGAATCATTTTTCGTTGTTAACTAAAATCCATATAGCTGTAGTTGATATACATGTTAGTCCAGTAATTTTATGTATGATTTGACCCACAGCAAATTGCAAAAGAAACAATTTTGGTGTCATTATACTGTGAAATTGTCCAAAAATAATATATTAAAAGTTTACGAAAAAATCAACCTGGTGGAACATGTTAAAATAAGGGGTAAACGTTTGTACAGGGGTAAAAAATTAGAAGTGCTCGAATTGATTTGGAAGATATACCAATTTATTGAGTTATTCCTAAAGTTTTAAAAAAATATAGTTTGCCCTATCTATGAGTTATAATTTCAGTACAATGGGCACATAACAGTTCAAGGTCGTCCGGGGGTAAAATTTACGGAATGGTCCGATTTTGATCGAACTGGTTCTAAATTGATCAATTTGTCACACTAGATAAGTAAATGTAAATAGATTCTTTATTTGAACGTTTTATATAAGAATTACGGAACTATGACTAGTGACCTCCCTTAGACCTAGTCTTTGTCAAAGACGCCTCGCATTTTTATCCACCAACCGCGAGCGCGCCGAAGGCGTGAGGCCGAGCGGAGCGAGGCTACGACTCACACAAATTGAATAAATAATCAAAGCCTTGATAAAATGCTACCTTAGACCCTGTAGCCCCAGTCACATTTTGCGTTCCAATTATGCAACGACTATCATAGATGGGACAACCAGTATATTTTCGGCTTCTGTACCATTAGGCGAACAATTTGATATTTGGCACCGTTTTTATAACGAACGGATATATATGAAAATTGTGACCTTGACTCAGAGCAAACTATATTTTTTAATCTTGGAAAGGTGACAAACACATAATTGGCATACTTTTCGACGCGTTTTGACCCTTCTCATATTTTGAACTCTGTATATACCTTACCTCCCTAAAAATATATATTCCACTCATTTGATTTTGGTAAACTTTTGATATGCTGTTATTAAAGGTTTTCTCAATACAATTTTGAAGACAATTATTCTTTTGCAATTAGTTTTAAGTTAATTAATTCCATTTTGACTGCCCTATGTCTTTAAATACTGTCCTATCGAGACTTCCCAGCCCGTTTGTACACTATGAACCATTATGGGACTATACCGCTTTAACTAAAGGTTGGAACCAAGGCAAATATATACTTTTTCTAATCCTCATGGAGAGCCGAACACGTTAGTGTACACCAAAACACAATTTGACTCGATTTTAAATTTTTCCCTGTACTGAAAATCTGCACCCTATCATTTCTGACAGTTTAAACCCAACAGCAACAAAATCAATTGTTAGTATGAAAATCCTACGTGGATACACACCAAACTACACTATAATCTTGACAAATAAAGCGATCACCAACGAAGTGCCTTGTTGAATCGCGAAGTTCGGTCCTAGGCATATTCTTGGCCACGGGTGAAAAATACGCAATGCCATGAGACTTAGCAGACTTAGTTCTAAGTCAACGTATTAACAAGCTCGCATAATCACTGCGCCTCACACCGCACAACCCACCTACTTAGCCACAACACAAAACACCCACAGTACACAGACACACACACACACGCACAACCCCCCAAACACAAACATGCCCACACCCCCACTACATACACAACACACACTCACACACACAGTCAACGTTGTAATTGTTAAATGCGCACAAAAGGCCAGATGCGGCCCAACGCCCGGCGCCAAGAAGAGGGCTCGCAAATCCACCTTATAACTCCGAACAGACTAAAACAGCATGTAAACATGGACATGATGCACTTTGCTTGATGAAATTCTAAATGTTTGATATAGTTTATTCGGGATAAAGGGCTGTTTTTTATTTCTTCTAATATGCAGTTCTATACCCTACAAATAACCTTTATTGTTGGACTACTTAAAAGAGCCAGCCAGCATACAAAGACTAACGCAATAGGAGTCTACAAAACAATACAAACTATGAGACTAGTTTGTATTTTGTAGTGACGCCCTAGTGAAATTAATTTTTGTATGATTGATAAACAAATGAGGTACGTTGAAAATAGATTCAATAAATTGATGCATATAATTGATTCGCTGAAGGTTCAAAACAAATTCAATGTATCTTTCCTAATGATGAAAGGAATGAAACTCATAGCACGCCTTCAGAAAATATACTAAATCGCAACTAAGTTGGATGAAATCGTCATAAGGAAAAATGTGAATCTTCTTTGAGAATAATGTCCTAGTCACGTCACGTCGAAGGAAAAAAGTCCACATTTGACACTGTCAAGTTTTGGCCTTCTGAGTATTTGCGCCATGGTTCTTTAATTTCAACAGTGAAAATGTGACCCTTTTTCGTTGTCCAATCTAAGGCAATTGTGCTGACTTTGATATATAATCCCATGAATCAAGCAGTCATATTCCTTTCTTCTTGCTCCCCATCCCCCAAAATTGGAAAATGTTTCGTTAAAACGCTAACATCCGTGGTGGGGGCATATTTTCACAATGTAATCTCCGACCAAGTTAAAGGGTTATTATGATTTCTTGTTTTTCTCTTTGGATAAGTAAATTAAAATATAATACCTAAAAACAAGTTAATTTTTTAAATTTTGGAAAGATTCCAACGGAAAGGGACAAAAATAAAAGTTTGGAAAGAGGCTTCTCATCTCAACTCATTCCTTTTCCAAAACGCTTGTTGAGTGATATTCATCTAAGGTCAACTGAGTAAGCATCTTTCGGATCGTGATGGGTACATTATTTTAAGTCCCCATATATTAACAAACACACAAATCAATCAACACAATCTTAGAACAAATGGCGTCTGTGATTATAAAAACAAAGCCCGTATTTTTTCGATAACATTTAGTGTATAAAAATCAGCTGCTATGAGTTCGATAGGCAAGCGGCATCCTAGTTGGAACAGGAGATAATTACACTACTGCGGAAAAATACGATTTTCAAACCGCTTCATCTATAGTAGATTCAAAAATGCGGGCAGGTCCAGATCGGCAAATAGGAATTCATCTCTCTGAGAGGAGGCAAATTTGTTTTTGTTTGCAAATCAATGCATGTGCGCGGAAGGCGGCATCTTAGATGAAGGCTATGAAGAAAAAAATGGATTATCCCAAACATGGGTATTGAATTACAGCAGCCGGAACGCACCTATTCTTCTTCGCTGAATGTGGAGTAACTGTAGTCTGCAAACTTAATCACAATGTGTCATGGCCATTCTTCGGTCACGTACGTGACCTAACAAGGGTAAATTTTGGATTTTCAAACCACAAGCTGTTTACAAGCATAACCAATCTGTTAATTTACGTTTGGTATAATGAATATCCTTTAGTCCCAAACCTAACCCCCAAAAATAAGTTTCCCACTTGCCAGATTGGTAATTTTGTAAAAAAATGAGATGGAGCTAACACTCTTGTCTCTGCTGATTTTATTGCATCCTCCAACTACACGTCGTTGGCATTTTGGATTATGTTGGGGTTGGAGGACACCTGCTCAAATGACGATTCAGTGGACGCGTTTGGAAAACAGTGGCCAGGAAAGGATGATTTAACCATTTAATGCAATAAATAACACTTTCTACACACGTATAGTCCAGAGGGTAAAGACCCGTTTGGAGCCCCAAAATCGTGCACTTTGTATTAGAAGTTAGCATTTGCTACACGCTTAATATGAGACTTAACCAATTATTTCAAAACCGTACCCCAGTAGATTGACCTGTGCGGCACGTGGTGCCATTTTTCAAAATGGCTGCGGCGGGGGCAATCACCTTTTCAATGCCAATTCGGTTAATAACACTGATTTTGTGTATATACCATGTTTTGAATTCAAAAGTATTCAAATATGACATATGTTCTGTCAGGTATTTTGTTTTCCAAAATTAGCCGCCAATTTGCACTAAATTGACATTTTTTTATACCTAGTCAAAATGATATTGGCTAGATTTTTGGTTTCTATAACTTATGTTTTAAAGATAAGAAAACAAATATGGACGTATATGTGGACATCTCGTGCCAGTCCTTGTGTTTTCCAATGGCAGCATTTTGAGTTAAAATAATGACAATTTACTTAAAGGGAATAGTCGGACTCATTAATTTTTGAGAGTTATTAAAGCATTTGCTAGATAATCGCACTATATAATTAACAAAGACTCCCTGTTAATTGGAAAACGAAATGAGAAAGACTAATCATGGAAGCCGCCATTTTTCAAATAAAATGCTGAACCATGGGACCGTAAATTAGATTCGTGTATGCAACATAACACGGATCCACAAAATCAGTCAAAACAACAATGTATACAGCTGATCCTGTGTGCAATGATTGGAAAGTGAACCATGCGAACATACAGGCAGGTATGGTAGATAATGTTGATTTCACGTTGACTCACAAGCGGTACAATTTAAAATGGCACCTCCTGACAGTGCTTTGTTAATATTGTAAGTACAAGACTTGTCTGAGGTTCACACATACTTAATCATATCCCTAAAACATACCAATAAATATGTGATTTTGTCTAAAATAATACGATACAACATACTCCTATTTTTGTGTCTATTGTACGGCAACCTTGACCAAGGCCAAAAACCACCTCAAAACTACGGATTGAAACTCCTGAATAACTAGAAAAAAATTTTAACCCGGTTTTTTTTTATATTAAAAACAAAAGTATTATTTTAAGGTGTGTTTTAAATTCAATATCATTTCAAAAACGAGTAGTATCCAAAATAAATCAAAGATTTTATAATAAAGTTGTTAATTGATGAACTAATAAACTTACTACCTGGGGTGTGCCGCGACGCGGGCTGCAGCGAGATTACAATTATATTAAGATGCCGAACTTGAAAAGAGTCCTGGGAATATTCCCGCGTAAAACTTAACTATTTTCAGTAAAGTGGGACGTGTCCACGGACGACTTGTACTGACTGAAGAAACCAGCTCAATGAATCCCGAAGCTCGGAGGTCGACTAAAATTAAAGTCCAAAAAGTGCTGTAGCTTGTTTATCTTGGATAAATCAGAGGCCACGAAATACAGGAAACCGAACACGGCTACAAAATCGGACGAAAACTGTTGGAGCTGAGACTAATATGACAAGGTCCACTTATAGGAAGGACTGTTTACTGTCACTGTCACCCCCCCCCCCTCTAACTTGGAACAACTGGACGTCACTATGCTTGGAAACTTTGCTAATAACTTGGCGCATGATGGTATGTAACTCTGCTAATCTTCTCTCACCAGGGCTTATATATCCTCTCAAACCAATTTAGAAGGATCTCGCGGCAGTCTATAGAGCGTTACTAAAATCTAGCCATTAATTCATAAGTCCTGAACCTACTGCACAGATCTACATTGTTCTATATGGATACAGCCCTTTCTCCCTGCCTGTACATGCAGTTAGGGCGCCATTATTCGTCAGAAAGACAAGGCTAGTCAGATCTCCTGGACTTGAGTTATTTCCAGAGCTTCTAAAACCTTCTAAATGAAATCACTAAGGTTCTAGATGTTTCTCCGCTTTTCTGTTTTATTCTATTGTTTTGCACACATAGATATGCACACAAAACCAGGTTATTTTAATATAATATTTATTAGACGAATTTATAATATTTTATGTCCTAATTTATGACTTAATCGACTCAAAGTGAAATAAATCACTGCAAATTCTTGGGGCTGTAACACCCTCCCCCTTAAAGAAAGAAAGTTGATTGAAAACCAACTTAGTAAACTATTTAAGGCTTTTAAATTCTTAAACATGCATATACATAACTTATTCACAATGTTACACTTCCCCTTTTAAAGTTACTTGTTTCTGATTAACTACACAATTTGGATAAAGCATCAGCAATCTACATATCTTGCCTTTGATGGGTCTGATGTCTAGGTTGTACTCTTGCAAGGTTAAACTCACTCTAACCTATGATTCTGGTTTTTCATCCTGGGGATGAAGGTGAGGGGGTTGTGATCTGTGAAAAACAAGCACTGGGTGCACTGTGGGTGCCAAATATACAGCAAAATGCCCTAATGCCAAAAATCAGAGAGACACTCCTTCTCAAGTGTGGAGTAAATTTCTTGTGCTTGTTAAACTTTTGGAGAATACGAAATAGGGTGGTCTATTCCGTCTTCCCCTCTGGCATAAGAACCCCACCAAACCATTGTCACTGGCATCTATGGCCAACTTGAATTGGTTCTGAAAGTCTGGCAATTAGAACTGGTTCACTAATCAGAAAAAAACAAAAACCCCCCCCCATATGGCTTTGATTTTCTGCGAAACTTAATTTAACATTCCTGCGGACCAAAAAAAAAAACCCAAATTTGACCTTTTTGGCTAGAAAATTTGTCAAAGGACTGGGCAATATCTGAAAAGTTGGGACAAAACTTCCTGTAAAATCCAGCCATACCTAAGAATATCTGAAGTTATTTATGGTACTAGTGTGGGGAAAACTTCTTCAATTGCTTCAACTTTAGGAATTGACAGGCTTGACCTTGCCTTGTCCTACTACATGGCCAATATGTGACATTGGCATGGCAAAAACTCACTCTTGACTAAAATTACGTCAATTTGTTTCAGACAACTTCTAAAACAAGCGATGGAGCTGCCCAAGTGTTGTTCCAAGACTGACTTGTAACAAATCAAATCATCAACATAGGTCTCACAGCCTTCTATGTCAGCAACTAATATGATTTAACCATTCTTTGGAAGGGTTGCCGGTGCGTTTTTCATACCGAACGCTTAACCGATACTGAAAAAGCCCCATCGGGCGTGCAAAATGCCGAAATTTCTTTTGCACGATTCGGTAAGGGGAACCTGCCAATACCCCTTCAAAAAGGTCAAACTTGCTGACGTACTTTGAAGTGCCAATTTTGTCAATGCAAATATCAATACGAGGTATTGGAAAATGAATCCTAGTCTTTGAACATTGATTACCCTTCGAAATCTGTCACAATCTAAGGGAAACCATCAGGTTGAACAAAAATACATTAGGGAAATCCATTCACTTTTGCTTGATTCAATTATTTGATTTTCCAACAGTACTCTATCTCTTGTGAGATGTTCTTCTTCATAGGATTTACTCGGTAAGGGTGCTGTTTATTGGTGCACAATCACCACATCAACATCATGATAAGCAGCTGTGGTTTCTATCGGGACATCAGGAAATATATCCTCAAACTCATGAATCAACTTGCCTGATTTAACACTGTTGATTTTCTGAAAGATGGCATAGTTGCATCAAAATCTTTGAGCACATCTGAATTTTGCAATTTGATTGAATAGTCATGCTGCTTGTCATCATGTTTTGAATTATGAACAAATTCAGAGGGGGTTTCATGTTTCATCATGTGCAATTTAATAAGCAAGAATACAGAGCGCACTGGTTTTGCACTGCCATAGTCATTTCTACCTACATACTCTTTCAACATATTTACATGGCATAATTGCCTACTCTTACGCCTATTTGGCGTCTGATATGTAGTTCCAACTTCATTTACCTTGCCTCTACTTATAGGGACCATGTATCTGGACTGCAGTGGATGTCCAGGATTGGAAACAAGATAATACTTGATCTCTGCCATAAAATGACCCTACTCTTGGCATCTTGGTCATTAACACTTCTTCATTTTTGTCTGGGCTTGCTTCAAATTCCCCTGGCAATTTCATTTGGCCCTTGAGCCTATACTTTAATTTGGAAAAATAGTCCAAAAGGGTGGTGTCAGTTTATCATCAGCATTTATCCTTTAGGGGTCAGGACCACGCACTGTTCGCCAAAAAACTAACTCAAAGGGACTGAAACCTAGGGTTTCCTTTTTTTGGAATGCTTTCCCTTGCAGCAAACAATAACAAGTGAAATCACTCATCACAGTCCTTTCTCAATTCCAAAAACAGTAAGTCCTAATCATATTCTTTAGAGTTTGGTGGAATCTTTCCAAGGCTCCTTGGAACTCGGCATGTAAGCACTGGACAGATACGTTCATCCCAAACTCAGAATCACTTCCTGAAATAGACCAGATGTAAAATTTGACCCCTGATCTGACTGAATTGACTTAGGGTGGACCTACAAGAGTGAAAAATTGGTCAAAGCATCACTACAGTTTTAGCCTAATTTCATTAAGGGTTATGGCTTCAGGGAACGAGTAGAGGCACACATGATCGTAAGTAGGTACTGATTACCCGACTTATTCCTAGGGAGAGGGCCACACAGTCAACTATGACCCTACTAAATGGGGCTCTCCGAATGCCGTTATCGGTTTCAGAGGAGCAGGCGGGATTTTCTGAGTAGGCTTGCCCACAAACTTGACAGTAGGACAAGATCTACAGTAATCAGAACACCCATCCTTACGAAGTGTATGCCACCAAAAGTGGTTCACAAAATCATATGTCATGTGTCCGTCTGGAATCCTAATGACTGCCATGGGACTATCATGGGCAATGCTGATGACCTCCCCGTGATACACCTTGGAACACTATATGCTGAACAACTTTCATCCTATTTGGCGGAGCATCCAGGTGGCCTCATTTCATCATCAGACACCATTGTGTTTGTAAAAAACACAGGAACGTCCTCAGACTCCTGCAGGGTTACGCCCTTTACTAAGATTCTTGAGTTGCGGATCATTCTCCTGTTCAAGAACAAACTTATTGTGACTTAAGGGATCTCATCAATATCCCTACTTGGACTGCTCAGGGCATGACTCTTGTTTTGGAGAACCTATCTCCCCTGAAGAGGGAAGTTGACCGGGTTCATCTAATTTTGTCATGAAAGTGTCCTCTAAATCTAAATTGGGAAAGGTCTTCCTCCATTTCCTATCACTATTTGCTTCAAGCAGGGCTTTCTAGCCATAATCCTAGTAACTGCACAGGCTGGATAACTGTACTATTCTTATCCTCACTATCATTTTCTGTGCAGGGATTGTGGGTACAATTGGTTCGGGATGTACTGTCCCGCCTGCCAAATCATTCCATAATAACATTGAAAAACCTTTGACTGGAAGTTAGGCCTATCCTACATATGACTGTACATGAGGACCACATATAACTTATCAAATAACCTTGTGAAGAGGACCAATAATAAGATCATGCCCTTACTTGGATCAAAGCATTCTCACCTGTTGCACTAACTTCACTAAAGGGCAATGACCCCTCCAAAATTACGACGGGCACAAATGTGTCACGCATGATCTTGATAGGATTTGGAATCAACTTGTCACCATCCAGCGACACTGAACCCTCCAAAACAAATGTTTCTCAAAGTCTTCCCTAACTTCTCAGACTCAACATCTTTCTGTTTAATAGACTGGGAACTAACTTGTGGTCTAAGGGACCACAGCACAACTGTGGGAGCAACTTCTGCTCATGCCATCTGCTTTACCATAACTTCAACGCTTGCCATAACATGACCCTGAATCCTTCAACTATGTGCAGTTACATCTGACTTAATTACCATTCCCTGACTTGGTTTGGCACTAGAAGGACCCTTATTTACCTGACTGGAGGAACCTAACTTAAAGTTTCCCTCTTTGAATACCATGCATTTGGAATGATCTACTTTGGTAAGGCCTATAGGTTTTGGAATTAAAACTCTGTAATTCTGGACCCATACTATTGCTGGAACTCAACTATGTGTGAGGGCGTAATCTTCTGCTATTGTTGCTGCTTTTTTAAATCTTTGATATCGCGTTCATTTCCTAATGAGTTTTTATGTAGGCATGAATGGGCACGTGTTTGAACGTTCAATTAAAAACCACTGCCTAAGTTGATTGTAGTCTTGTTTCACTTCCTTGGAAGGGAGCAACCTATCCAACATTTGTTCCTGAACTCTAGAAAACTCAAGTGAGTTGATCTGCACAAAGTTTTTCGCACTCCGAAATTTTTGCCTATAAGGCATAGGCACTAACTCATTAGGCCTTAAGAATAGGAAGCTTTACTAACTTCATAATACACTGCACTGATAAATTGATAGGGATGAGTAGATCTCTCTAGATTTCCCAATAAAACCACAGTCTCGAAGCAAATGTTGTACATTATCTAGGCCCAACTTCATACTTCGGCAATTCTCGAAGTGCAAAAATACTTGTCACTTCTGTTTCCCTAAATGTTGGAACTAATTTGATGTTCCTAGTGGTATCAAAACCTGAGTGTGAGGAGGCCTGATGTGCCCTTTTCTAACTTTTTTAGTGTTCTAATTTTGTTATTGCTCAATTTCTGCCAACTTCATTCTTTCCTACCATTTTTCATCTGTCATCTTTTCTTTTTGTTCCATTTGTGATTTGGCATCTAGTTTGTTGGTTTAGGCCTTTTCTAAATCAAGGTTTTCCTTCTCTAATTGTAATTTGTCCTGCCTGTTCCTGTTACTTTGTCTTGTCTTTCTTTCTCTTGCATTTCTAATTTGGCCATTTTTTCTATTGCATTTGCATTTCCACTGTTCATTCAGAGCACTATCTGACACCTCATTGAAATTTCCCACTAAGTGTTCCAAACATCCTTCCTCTAGTAAATCTTCCTCAACAAGATGGGTTATCAACGATTTTTAAATTAACGTTGTCCTCAAGGAATGCCTAACTTCCATCCCATAATTCTCGGCCAATTCCATTAAATCCGGCGTTTTGAGCACATCAAACTTGCCCAGTAACATCTTTAATAAACTCATCTGCGTTAAACGCCATCGTGTATAAAACACTCTTCACAACAAAAAAAAAAAAATAAAATATATAGCCACAGATATCAAAGTTAAACACACATCAAAATGTGTTCAATATTTTAACTGTATTTTTTACAGTGTATTTCCGAACACGAGCCCCCAATTTGTACGGTCACCTTGACCAAGGCCAAAACCACCTCAAACTACGGATTCAAACTCCAGAATAACTAGAAAGACAATGTGAATATTGATTACAAATATTAAACAAAGTATTATTTTAAATTGTGTGTTTAAATCATATCATTCAAACATCGATTAGGTATCAATAATCAAAGATTTATCGATAATAAAGTTGTTAATTTTGAACTACTAAACTTACTTCCTGGTGGTGCCGCGAAGCGGGCTGCAGCGAGATTCAATTAAGATGCCGAACTGGCAAAGAGTCCTGGCGAACTTTCCAGCGTAAAACTTACCTATTTCCAGTAGTGGGACGTGTCCACGGCCGATGGTCATGACTGAAGAAAACCAGCTCCTTAAGACTCCCGAAGCTCGGAGGTCGATCTAATATAAAGTCCAAACGTGCTGTAGCTTGTTTATCTTTGGATAACTCAGAGGCCACGAAATCCGGAAAACGAACAAGGCTACACAATCGGACGAAAACGGTTGGAGCTGAGACTACTATGACAATGTCCACTATAGAAAGACAATGTTTACTGTCACTGTCACTAAATTGGAACCACTGAAGTCACTATGCTTGGAAAACTCTGCTAATAACTTGGAGCATGATGGTATGTAACTCTGACCTCCTTCTCTCACCAGGGCTTTATATCCTCTCAAACAATCTAGAAGGATCTAGCGCAGTCTATATGAGTCGTGCTATAAATCAGCCATTACTCATAAGGTCGAACCTTACTGCAAGATCTTCCACTGTTCTTATATGCGACACAAGCACTTTATCCTGCCTGTAAATGCGTGGGGCCATCTATTAGTCAGAAAAGCACATAGGCTAGTCCGATCTCATGGACTTGAGTTAATTCCAGAGGCCTTTTCTAAACTTTCTAATGGAAAATCTCTAAGGTTCTAGATGTTTCTCCGCTTTCTGGTTTTATTCTATTTGTTTTGCACACACTAGATATGCACCACAACAGGTTTATTTTAATATATTTACTTAGACTAATTATAATATTTTATGTGCTAATATTATTGACTTTATCCTACTCAAAGTGAAATAAATCACTGCAAATCTTGGGGCGTAACACCTATACTTAATTAATTAACCTCAGTGAATATCATGCCGTTAGCATCAAGTTGTATTCATAGAAAGATCAAGTTTCATTCAGATCCATTGCACTTGCAAGCGTTGAAATTTTTCAAGATATTATCCTCCTCGGGCATCACCTACCACTAATGATTGGCATGATACGCTACTCCATTTTAAGAATCATCCATTACATCTTGCTCTATGCATTGGACGTTTCGAAAGCTCCTGGATTTGGCAACTCTGTGCTTTGAGGTTTGTCTCCATACATGACCTGCCACGCATCCTCTCAAACTAGATGCTAGCGATCGTGCATGTTGTGTTAGTGCAATATTTCCAATCTCTATGCCTTTTTAAGTGAATAACCTCTGCCTTTTACTATTGATGACTACATTAACGCTACGCACGCTGATAAATGGAGTCTGTGCAAAGAATGAAAATCGACTCGGATTGACCACCAGACTTTCGACCTTATTAGTATGTCTACAAATCATAATATAATAATTTTTCCTCATATGAATGTTTTTATTAGGAATATTACAATGTAATTCAGTACAATAATAAGTGAAGAATAAAGGGACGATGGCTCAGTTCGAACAGTCTCTCGTTCAGTGGCTGACATGTTGTTGAGAGGGACTCGAGACAGTTTGGCCTCCATGGTCCCGTACTCTTTTTATGTGCAATATCATTGTAATTTTAAAGTCTTTTAATATAAATTTCTGTTGGTCTTGACCTAGAGGCTAGTTTAAATAAACCATAATACACTTTTAATTTACAATATTCGTGTATTATGGGCGGTGGGTCGTTTGCAAACAGTCGATTTCGTGTATAGAATGTGATAGTGTCACGTTTGGACATAATAGATTGGGCATCCATATATTGTACCAGTCCTCGCAGATTTCTCCGAGATCTTCGGTTTTTCCTTGTACATCTAATAATCGAATTGATTTACCGCCTCTGAATTTCTGTATTAAAACAGCCTAGGCAGCACTTCGGTAGATATGTCGCGCTTTCTTGATTAAATTTACTATTAAATTAGGCACAAATACTAGCTAGCGGTTTCCCCATTTCCAATGAAATAGATTTCATTCTCAAAGGTTCCAGCGCTTGCTAAAACAAATAGAGATCGCGTGTGGGTTCGCATGCGGGTCGTGTTCGTCATAAACTGCTTGATCACTCTTCATTGGTTACCTGTTTAAGGAACGTAATCAGATACAAAATCCTTCTTTATGTGTATAAGTCTCTGCACGGACAGGCTCATCATACCTTTACGATGGTCTAAATTTGTGCAATGTGTTGGACCGGATTTTGATAGCACAAAAACGAAGGCGCGGTCTCTTCTGAGGTACACGGATGTTATTCCTTCGTATACACGAATCCGATTCGCACATTCCAACACCGCACTGGCAGCAATAGCTGGGGGGGCATCATGCGTGAATTCACCCAAATGTGCAGATTAAGTGTAGCTTTTGATTATATTAATCAAGCGTGGTACAGACTACAAAAGAATTGGGTAGGGTTTTGGGTTGGAGGCCCCCCAGTAATGGCGGATCAATTTGACAATCATTTGGCTGGGCGGATTCGTCTATACCAAGCGTAGATTTAGCGACAGAGCCACGACAGATCATTCAAAAACGTAATTGGTTCTAGGCTGGGAACAAGCTTATGTTTAAAATCAATAGACATCAGGTTTAATAAACCTGAAAAATTAAAAAATTCAGTTGAACAAACCTGATGGTAAAATTTTGTTAACTTTGGATTTGTTATTTTTCCCATTATGCTGTATGGCATGTGTGGCAATAATTGTTTGTGTTAGGCGCTGTGTTCTCTGTAGACGCGCCCATATAAGTGTATGATTATTATTTCATATGATATTAAAATCTCAATTGTTTAGCGAAACGCTGGGGGACGAGGCTGTGGATCACGATTTTTCAATTTAATATTATTATCATAGTTGGTTTAGTTGGCCTGACAAATTGACAACATAGGTTAGACGGCCAATATGCATCAGTATGCTTATTTTTAACAAGATATTTTGGTGTGATGAAACCATAGGCGGCCATATTGGAATTAAAACAGCTGCAAATGATATTCTTAAAAAGTAGTAAAATTATTTTGGAGGTCGTTGACCCTTGAAAACATAAAGTTTCTACACAAAAATCAAATTGATATCATTATTTTATTTGCAAAACAAAAAAAAAAAAGCCATAACAAAAGTACTAGTTTTAGTGTACATTGGCGCCATGTTGGAAACCAAATGATTGACACAATACCTTAAAAAACGTAGTGTCATATTTACATTCCTTACCACTGCTGAACATACAAGCAAGACACAAAATCAAGCTCGTACAGTATTATGTACCAAAAAAAAAAAGATATGGGGCATGGAAAATTAAAAATGGCGGCCATTTTGAAAAAATTGAAATTATGAACAGCCAAAGGTCAATCCAGCTGGGGTCCCGTTTTGAAATAAGTTATGGTCAAGATTAACGTGTGTGTGTGGCAAGGTCATATTTCTATCACAAAGTGCACGATTTTTGGCTTATCCTCTGGACTAGTACATACAAATTTTAGTTATTTATTTGATATCCAATACAATTTTTATTACAGAGGTAACAGTATTTTTAGATTGGAAAGATTGAAAATAAACCTGAAATAAAAATCTTTAACATCTGAGACACTGCATGATTGTATTTATGACAGCATTTGTGTTTAGTTTTTAGTGAGTGGACAAATTCTTGTCTCAGAGCGTCCCATAGACCATGTTTTGGAAATTTGTGCAGAGAGGGACGATTGAATCTGTAATTTAAATTATAGGTACAATAGTTAGGTCCAAAACTTCAATTCCGTTGACCATTCTCTGGCTAGTAAGGTTTGATGATTGATTTGCCCGCTCTAGGACCTATTAGAAAAATAGCCCCCTGTTCCCCCAAGTTCCCGTATTTGCGATAAGAGGCCACAACATCAAAGGCCGGCCAGAGCACCTATAATCATGTGCAATGACTCATTTTCCGGGTAAGTCGGCGCAAGGATTACGATTATGATATTTAATTGACATTACGGTGTCATATTACCCAAAAAATCATATTGAAAATGGAGTTTGGAGCAGAGCATCTAAAACCCGTGTACAAAGACACTTTTTTCGGATAATTAAAAGTCGACCACAACGATTTCAAATCTGACATTGCAATATCATTCTTACTCCCAAAGTCCAAGATGGCTCTTTTTCCATAAGCAATGTTAGATACGAAATCGTTGTGGTCGACCTATCGAAGAAGTGTCTTGGTGAACGATTTTAGATTTTACACGCATTGAAAGCAAAATTAAAATAACCATTAACAGATTCAGTTGATCGTACCACCGAGATGCTAAAAGAAAAAATACAATTCAGTGGAAAGTGAGAAAGT
>JAMKCH010023909.1:0-20251 GCA_023653785.1 Ophioderma brevispina
TAGTTTCATAATACCAATTTAGCCCGTATTCAGAATACTTAAATCGCTCAATATGAATTTAGATTGCTTTTCCTTGCAGAAAGTATTTTTTTTCCATTTTAAAGAACTTGAAAGCAGAAAGAGCTTGCAGAACTTTCTGTTTCACGAATTTTTCCTTGGCATTTATTTTAATACTCTAGAAACAAGCATTACAACATTTTCCGTAAAGCCTCAAATAACTGGATTCTCATGGATTGCTTCTTAAGCAAGTTACACGTGTTTCCTCTTTTATAAATGCCGGTTCAGATGGGAATATTTTTTTCCACAGATATCTAACATTATATACCTCTGGAACTATCAGAATCTGTATCCTCTCAATTGCTGGAATTTCTTAACGAATAGTGATTTTTTAGACGGACTATAAAATAGTGCATACATCACAGCGCGGTGCTGCGGCAAGTTGAATTGTTCATTAAAACGGTCCGTTTAGCATAGGTGTGGTGCACTTTAAAATCCTCCAAATGCGTGGGGCAATGGTGGCAAAAAAATTTAGTATACTGAGCATAGGCTTTGATTAAATGGTGATATTAGAATCATAGCGGGAATCAACGGGAATCCTAACTTTTATGCTATTTTTTTTCAAAAAAGTTAATTTCTAGCAGTTTTTTTGGTTACAAAAGGGGATTTCCCCCTTAATGTTCTACACATTATTTTTTTTCATGAGTGTTTCTAATCTGTGTATAATCATGTGGTAGATGAGGCAATTAAAAAAATGGATCCTTTAATTCTTCCTCTCGTCACAAGGATTTTTCATATTTGGTAGTATTTCATTTTTGAGACAACAGCCACGCTTTTTTCCGTTTACGGCGTATATGACCCCTTTAAAATTCCTTAAAAAAATAAATATTTCACATAATCGTGTTCTTTGGGGTGTTTTCCTTTCCCCTAACGACATAAAAAAAACATAAAAAGTTCACATTCGGCAATTTTGATTTTTTGGCCAGCCTTTGGGGCGATTCCTGGCCCACTTGCGGCGTCGCGAAAGCTTCACTTTTTAAACTTGGCTATGGCGGCGCCGCGTAGCTCTGGGTTTGCAGCCACTGGCAGCGCCGGCGCCCGCGAGGATAAAGAGACATGAGGAGATTTACTGAAAGAAGCGCCCCCCATTTTTGTCGAACCCCAGTTTTTTTGCCTATTTTGGGAATGCTTACCAATGTTTAATTAAACCGACATGAATAAGCTGAACACGCCCTCTTTGGTAAGAGATGTTATTTAGTACTTTCCGGTCGTGCACATAGAAAGTCAAAGCATGGTTTTGCTATGGGAAACGATTACGATAGCCGGCAAGTCAAAACAAGGTTTGCGCGTTTTCTTTTGTACTTGTTTGTTCAAGATCCCTTCGAAACGGGTCTCAGTAGGTATTCTACCACCACGATTTCCTGAAATTTGAGAGAAATAGTATCCTAAAAAAATCTCCTCCTGTCACATTAAGTTGGTGAATCGGGTTTGGTCTAAATTTGAAGCTATGGGTTGCAGCCAGCGGCAGCGGCGGCGTCGCGAAGTTTTAGTTTTAGAAAATAAAAATAAATAATGTAATAAATAATCTACTAAATACATAAATTATAAATAAGTATATAAATAACTTTATAAATAAATATATAAATAAATTAAAACAGGTTGGCGTGCATCGAATTTCAAGCTCTGGGTTGTAGCCATTGGCAGCGGCGGCGCCGCGAAGCGTTTCTGTGGTGAAATCGGGGTGGGTGTAATTTTTGAAGCTCGGTTTGCAGCGCTGGCAGCGGGGCGTCGCGAAGTTTTAGAACTACTAACCAATGAAAACGTGTTAAATGTTAAGATTTGTTATTTAAAAGAATGCCACATCTCAACCTTATGGTTGAGAAAATATGTTAGTTTGTACGAGAATATACGTTATTTAGAAAACATGTTAATGTACGTTTTAGAAATCAAAGTCTTAGAAATAAATAATAACATAAAAAGTAAATATATGAATAATAAGTAAATAAATACAACAACGTTAGTGCCTGCGGTTCTAATTTCAAGCTCGGGGTGCAGCCGTGGCAGTGGCGGCGCCGCGAGCCTTATCTGTTGGTGAAATCGGGTCTGGGTCTAATTGAAGCTTCGGTGCATCGCTGGAAGCGGCGGCGTCGCGAAGTTTTAGAACTCAATAACCCAACGAAAACATGTTTAAGGTTAGGAGTTTTGTATTAAAGAACGACAAACTTCACCCTGGTTGGTTGAGGAAATATGTGTTTGCTTAAATGTTCATGTAGAAACACGTAATTACGGTATTATTTGGTGAGACAATAGTTATTTAGAAAACATTGTTAATGATAAGAGTTTGTGTTCGTCTTCAATGGCGTAAGACGGTGAAAATATGTACTGGTAGTTATTTGAAAAAACATGTTAATAATAGTGAGGTACCCTGTGGGAATCTTAGGGTTTTTTAAAGGGTGTTTGAGTTTGATGTGGAAGTTAGTTATGAGCGAAAATGCTACTCCATTCAGAAAATATGTTATTTGAAAACAGACTAAAACAGCGGCCAGCGCAAAAAACAAATTTTGGGGCGTCCATAGGAACCCCCGGTCACTTGTGTTTAAAATCGGGCCACCCCTTAAAGAACGACTACTTCAGTCACCCGAGTTGTTGTTGAAAGTTAAATGCTGGATTGTATTAGAAATGATTAAAAGATCAAAGGAGCATGTTTGTGTGGAGTTTAAGTTTTAAAATGTTTGTTTTATACGGTGAAATTCCTTTAAGAACGACGAATCTTCACCCTTGTTTGTTTCGGGAAAAGTATGTATTATTAGTTGATTCAACCCTCGTGCCACCGCAGGAAAAGTTTTTGGACAGCGTCGATTAGTTGGAGAGGAGGAAAATATGGACTCGATCCATAATCTCGCCCTTCGTGTATACATAAGGAGTACAAAGACTTTTTCCCCTTGTATCCAAAAACACGGACGCTCAAGCCTCAAAAGTCCGTAACGTTCAACTCACATGTTATATGAATACTATTTAAAGCAAATGCATTAGTCAGAATATTTTGAGAGTTACATCCTAAATGATAAGAGTTTGTGTAGTATATTGATAGGTTGTGTTCGTCATTTGCGTTAAGAAGGATAAATCTTAAAACCGAGCCACCCCCTTAAATGAAAGAAAAATATAAAATTCACTTAAACACCGTATTTTCAATAATACCATCGTAGATCGTTGTGTTCGTGCATTGCGTTAAGAAGGATAAATTCTTAAAACCGAAAGGCCACCCCCTTTAAAGAACGACCAATCTCCACCCTAGTTTGTGATTATGTTATTTAGAAACCACCATTTTTAAATGACTAGAGTGGTTTTCGTCAATTGACGTTAAGAAGGATAAACTGATTAGAATTGACTAATTGTTTGATTTGGAAGTTATGAGCGAAAATGTACCCCATGTGAGAAAATTAGGGGTGAAAGTAATTCAATGAAGCTTAAAAATTGTATATACTTAAAGCGGGCCACCCCTTTAAATAACGATCATCTTCCACCGGTTTGTTGACATGTATGATTAGAGTCGTGTTCGTTCATTGCGTGACGAAATATAAATTTACAGATGGGTTTAGGGTGGGGTTGCGTTTAAGAAGGATAAAACTGATTAGAATTGACTTATTCTTTGATTGGGAAGTTGTGAGCGAAAATGAACTCCATTTGATGAAAATTTATGGTGGAAGCAATTCAATCAAGATTATTAAAATTTATATTACTTAAATTGGGGCCTTCCCTTTAAAGAACGAATCATCTTCACCCTTGTTTATGTTGACATGTAACATCATCTTGCAAAGTATTTTGCTATATTGTGTATGCATGTATGTCTTTATTTTGGACAGGAAGAAATCCACATTTCATGGTGTTTGGGCGTGTTAGCCCATTGTTCTTGCCCTGAGTTACTTTTTTGCCTCATGCTTTAATAGTAACTCAAATAAATATTCTTTTTATTATTATAATTATAGAGTCTATGTCGTTCATTGCGTTAAGAAAGGGTAAATGACTAAATCGGGCCACACATTTAAGAACGAAAAAATTGCAGCTTTTTTTTTTGTTTGCTTGATTATATTGTCATCGTCATTTTACATACATTACCATATAATCCTGTAAATATGATTTTCATTACAATCAAATTCTCTTCAAACGACTCTCCTTAATTCCCTAGGACCCCACTCCTAAGTCCTACGAGACCGAAAAACAGTGACAAAACCCCCGTTGGAATTAAAATTAAATCCGTGTAAAAGGCTTACTTAAATAAGACCTTCTGATCCGAAAACAAACCTTTAAATGCGTTTAGAAAACGGTTTATAGAAACACTAGAGATTATATTGAACCCAAGGAATTGTTTCCAAATCCCTAAAAGTTTCCGTCAACTGACGCAGTCACCCCCCCCTCAGACAAAAAATAGATCTAAGGAATCAAGAGAGAAGGCAGGAGAAAAAGGCACATATTTAAAATCAAATACAAATCCATCATTCAAATAAGCATTTCAAACAACCCCATAGTCATTAAAAATATCGTCTTTCAGATTGACCTTTGCATTATAACTTTCGATCTCATAATATGATTTTAAATATGATTTAAGCATGTGAATCTCCGGAATCCGTTGTTTTGAACGACAATCATAGTAAACATTTTTGTTTTAAAATAATTATCAACCAAATGACCAGTTATACAATTTCCATTTATCACATCTGTAAGTCCTAATAAATTAATTTGTTTCTAAAAAGGACCATCTGATATAGCGAAATTCCGTTATCTTATACAAAATTTCCAAGTGATTCTTGTCACCTATATACAGTTTACATAAATGCTCTAAATTTCCTCTTCATATTACAAAAAAGTACAAAGATTACAATTTAATCTTCTCTGACATAGAATCTATTGGTTGCTATATTCTGTAAAAATTTTATAAGTAAACACGTAACTTTGTTATTTCTGGTAATTTTAAAATGGAATAAAAAATATATTTTTCCAAGTTTGAAGCTGGTATCATCACATGAACGTGTGTTCCATTTCGGTGTATTTTGGTTTTTTAACCATTGTAATTAACACCCTGTAAAACATTTTGCACCCGGTTTTATACTTAACTATATCCTGAAGGTGATAGGGAATAAAAAGGAGTTGCCCGTCAAATGCACCGACAAAGATTAAACTTCAAAACATTCTTTTTACCGATTTCAGATCCTAAAAATTCAACTATATTGGTTTAAATCATATTTGGCACTGAAATTTTTCAAGGACAGGAAATCACCGTTGTTATCTCTCAAGTCATTTATAAATTTTAGCCTTTAACATCCCATGTTTATAAAACACGGGTTTATGCAATTTAACAAGATGTTATACCCAGAGACATTGTGGGACGAAATCTCTTGAGTTAGGGATATGAAGCTTAGTGTTACGTAACCATGAGTACAGAAACATCCTTCAAAAATCGTTTTTAATTTTGCCAATCTCAAAAGGGAAAACAAGGAACAACCATGGGTTTAATGCAATATTATAACAAAAATGTGGACACAAATCGATGCAGTATTAAATATTGTCCGTAGTCTTTTTATTATTCGTCTAATCCAAACCAATCTTGAGGTCATAGGACTTTTAAAATCTTACCATTCGTCACTCCACCTTGTCATTACTCTTGCGTGATTATTTCTTGCTATTTCTGTTCTTGTTTTTTCCATAAAATTTAAAGAAAAGTGGTTACATCTTAAGGAAATCGGAATTGGGATTTGGTAATAAAACGCCAACAAGAGGTTGATTAAATGTAGGAAAAAGTAGTAAAAGGGACGTCATACAACAAATTTTTTCCTAAAAAAAGTTAAATTCTTTGGAACATTCAATTTATGTGCTTTCTAACTACATCCAATGCTTTTTGATAGTTGATATCGGGCATTTCATCAAATTGACGGAAAGTCAATTACCTAAAGGGTGGAAATTTCTTATGGCCGTCCAACCAAACGGGTCTTAGCTTTTTTTGCATTTTTATTGCAACCAATCCAAATAGGTTTAGTTTAATCCAAATTTGGTCTCAAATCATGACACTTTAGCAAAAAAGCATCTAAAACTTGCATTGCTGAATTCAGAGACAACGCGAACCATCTAAAATCAGTGTCGTATCATCTTCATATTGGGTTATTTTATATTCTATCCATTTACCTTTATCCCCGTAATGTTTTATTCATTTTAATCAAAATAATGTTAAATTGAACGCTATCAAAACAAACTAAGGGATCGTGGGTCACCCTGCTTACGGCCTCGCCTAATCAAAAGAAAGGTGTAGGCTTGCCATTAACCATTACTGTAGCTGAGACCAACGTGTTCGTCATTAATTAATTCACCCTTAAGTTGTGAGAAATTAGAAACCTGTTAAACGATTTATGTTTAACGATTAGAAGTTTGTGGTCGTCAATGGCTTAAGGAAGAAACTGATTATAATTGACTTATTGTTTAGAAATGATTAAAAGATCAAAGGCATGGTGTGGTGGGAATTTAAATGTTTGTTTACGTAAGAAACACACATTAATTGCGGTTACAAAAACATGTTAAATGTAAGAGTTGTATTTAAAGAAGGCCATCTTCGCCCTGTTGTGAGGAAAAAGGTTAGTTTGCTTTACATAGCCCACCCGAAAACACGTTATTACGTATTTTTTGGTTGAGAAAATATGTTATTTAGCAAAACAATGTTAAATTTAAATGATAAGAGTGATGTGGTATCATCAATACGTTTAAAATTTTTTATATACATAAATACGGACCTTCCCCCTTAAAGAACGACACATCTTCACCCTTGTTTGATTTTAACACATTATTATCTTAAATCGGGCCTCACTTCACCCTGTTTGTTGACATGTTAAATGATAGAGTCTGGGTTCGTTCATGGTGTTAAGAATAAATGCTTAATCGGGCCACCCCTTTAAAGAACGAATTATCTTCACCCTAGTTTGTGAGAAAATATGTTAAAGGCTAGAGTTGTTTTCGTCAATGCGTATTAAGAAGGATAACACTGATTCAATTGACTTATGTGTTGATTTGGAATTAGTAAATGATAAGAGTTTTGTGTTCGTCATTAAGTGCGTTAAGAAGTTTATATACTTAAATCGGAACTTTCCTGTTTAAAGAACGACTTCATCTCACCCGTTGTTGAAAAAAATATTGTTATTTATTAAAAAAAATCATGTTAAAGATAGGTTTTTCTAATGTACCCTGTAAAATCTTAGGCTAAAGGATGTTTGGTTTGGAAAGTATGAGCGAAAAGTACTCCATTTTGGTCGATCAATATATTTTACACAGTACTCATTAAACGGATTGAATTTGAATATAACGGCGCGAAAACTTTACAGATGGGGTTTAGGCGTGAAGGCATTCATCCAGTTAGAAATGTATAATCTTAATCGGGCCATCTCCTTTAAGAATGAAATCATCTTCACCCTGGGTTTGTTGAGAAAATATGTTATTAGAAACATGTAGATGATTATCGCATTTTACACCAGTACTCATTAAAACGGATTGAAATGAAATATAACGGGCGCCGAAAACTTTACAGATGGGGTTTTTAGGGTGAAGGCAATTCAATCCACATTAGAACTTGTATATTTAAATCTGGCCATCCTCCTTTAAAGAAGAACCTCTCACCTTGTTTGTTGAGAAATATTAATTTAGAAAACTGTTAGATGAGTAGAGTCTGCATTCGTTTATTCGCTATTACGAGGATTATAAACATTAAAATATCAAAGAGCTGTGTCTTCTCTTAAATTAAAACATAGATTTACATTGAAGGATAACTTTAAAGAACGACTCAACTTCACCTTTTTTAGAATTGAGAAAAAATATATAAAACATGTAAAGGTTAGAGTTAGTTTTAAGAACACGAATAATCATAACCTGTTTGTTAAGAAATGTTAATGTGTTAGTTAGCAAACTGTTTAAATGATTGATTAGAGTCTGTATGAGTTATGAGTTTCTATGATTACAAATATCAAAGAGGTTGTGTTTCTTTTATTGTGTTTGCTCTAAATTAAACATTAGGCTTTATATAAGAAGGATATATTTAAACAACGATCCATCCTTCCCCCTTCTTTGTTTAGGAAAATTTAGACAAAAAGCAAAATCATCAATCGCGTTAAGAAGTTTTAACGAAGGCACATGTGGTCCAGTGATACGACCGACGCTCGTGATCTGAAGGTCGTGGGATCGAGCCCACTGCGACCAATTGTTGTGCAATTAGCTTGACTCTCTCCACCCAGGAGTGAAATGGGGAGCTGTAAGAGGGAATATCACAATCTCAGTGCAAAGGCAGTGGCGCTAGTTGGCCTGGCAGCCAAACCTATGAAGCGACATGATTCTGACGATATCATGAGGCAGGAGTATGATAATGGCCCAGGCGCTTTGAAACCCTCAGGTTAAAAAGGCGCCAATATAACCCCCTAGTATTTTATAATTAAATCGTACCTTCCCCTTTAAAGAACGATATCTTCACCCTTATTGGTTGACATGTTAAATGATAGAGTCTGTGTTCGTTATTGTGCTAATGATAAAATACTAAATCGGGCCACCCCTTTTAAAGAACCAACTCATATTCACCCAAGTTGTTTGTGCCACCCCCTTTAAAGCAAGCAACGAACTCCTCTTCACCCTAGTTGTTTGTTGACATGTTAAATAATAGAGTGTGTGTTAAAAAGATTAAAAAAAACATGGTCTGTGTGGAGGTTTTACTGTGTTAGTTGAAAATCAGTAAAGAACGAATATCTTCACCCTGGTTTGTGGAAAATATGTACTAGGTAGTTATTTTAAACCATGTTAATAATAGTGATGGTCAGAAATGGGTACTGTCAATGGTGTGGTTTGGAATTTTGAGCGAAAATGTACTCCATTTGAGAATATAAGTTATAAAACATTCTAAATGATAAGCAGTTTGGTCCGTATCAATGCGTAAGAAGTTATATATGACTTAATCTGATCTTCCCCTTGATTTAAGAACGACTAATCTTCACCCCTTGTTTGTTGACATGTAAATGATTAGAGTAGTGTAGAAATGATTTAAAAGAGAACAGAAACATGTTAAATATAAGAGTTTATGTTCGTCATTCATTGTGATAAAGAAGTTTACTTAAACAGGACCTTCCCTTTAAAGAAAAAGAACGACCATCTTCACCCTCGTTTGTGACATGTTAAGTGATAGATCTGTGTTGTTCATGCGTTAAGAAGGTAAATACTAAATTAGCGCCATCCCCCTGTAAGACACTGTTAGAACAAAGTTTAATGCAAGTTGTTGAAACTTTTAAACCATCACTGTTACCCTGTCATCGCTCAACCTTGTTTAAAAATTAAGAACGTGTTAAATTAAACAACTTGTTTAAAAAATGAAAACAACTTGTTAAAAGTTTTAAATTTTAAGTTTTAAGAAAATGTAAAGCTTAAAGTTGTTTATTTGATTTAAACAAGGTTGAGCGTTGACCAGGGTAAACAGCAGTTGGGTAAAGATTGCGAGTTGTTTAAAAACTTGTTTAAAACTATACAACCTTGTTTTAGACAACATGGTTTAACAACAAAATAAACAATGTTGTTTAAAACTTAACCAACAACATTTAAAATAAACCCTGCTTTTTAAACAGCAAATTGTAAACAGTGTTCTAACAGTGAACGTCTAATCTTAAACCTAGTTGTTTGTATTTATATGATAGAGTACGTGTTAGAAATGATAGTAAAAGATAAGAGCATGGGGTTGTGTGGAATTTTAATGTTTGTTGCATAGAAAATCTTTAAAGAACGACTAAATCTCACCCTTGTTGTTGAGAAAATAATGTTACTAGGAATTATTTAAAAAATGTTAAATAATAATGATGGTGGGACCTGGGATGGGATACTCTCAATGGTTAAACAATAAGTGCTGATGGGAACGGTAGAGCATCGCGCCGCCCCCGCCGCTGGCCACGGTTGCATCGATATAGGTGACACCGGGATGACGTCATTTTCCTTGAAAATTATTACTAAAGGAGGATGACCGATTTAAGTCTATAAATTTTCCAGCTTGATGAAAGAATGGCCCTTCAATTACCAAAACGCATTGGAATGTTTAGCGCCGATATTTCAACCCGTTTCTAAGTGAGAGATTAAAACGTGATTTTGGAATCCCCAAAGAGTACTCTGTAAAATTAAATTGGTGACCAAAATGGGGCATATTTTTCGCTCATAACCTCCAAACCAAACATCTTAAGCCCTAAGGATGGAACAGGAAAAATAGTAGCTTATTCTGATACCAAAACTTTTGACCACTAAGGCATGAGTTTGCATGAATGGGAACGTTATAGTTTAGAGCATCGCGCCGCCGCCCCCGCTGCCACGGCTGCATTCGATTAGGCGACTCCCAAGATGGACGTCATTTCCTTGAAAGGTATGATGGGAAAAGCGAAATGCAGATTACATAGTGCATGTTGGGATACTATCAATGGGTGATCGCGCCAAATGCACATATGCATGATGAAAATGAGTACTGTCAATGTAACAATAAAGTGCAATTAATGAGAAGGTAGAGCATCGCGCCGCCGCGGCTGCCACTGCGCATAGATAGAGGTGACGCATGGAGACGTTCATTTCTTGAAAAGTGCATGATGGGAAAATGGCCATACATTACATGACGGAAATTGCCGATTACATAGTGCATGATGGGAACTGGGATGTTATCAATGGTTGGGAACGGTATAGCATTGCGCCGCCGCCGCCGCTGCCCGGCTTGCATCGATATAGGTGAATCAGGGATGGACGTCACTCTAGTTGAAAACAATAATAATAATAATGAAGACACTTATAAAGCCAAGTCAGATTGTGTTGCACTTGCTGCAATTGAAAAAAATGCAAGATCGTAAAAATATAAAACTATTTCCAGTTGACATTATTTGAAATTATGAAATTAAGTGTCACAAAATGCACCAAAAATAAATGAATCATCTGAATAGTGCATGATGGGAAATGGAGTTATCATGGTGGAACGGTAGAGAATTGCGCCGCCGCCGCCGCTGCCACGGCTGCCATCGATATAGGGGGGTGACTCCGGGAGATTACGTCACTCTCGTTGAAACAATAATATAAAATGAAGACTTATAAAGCGCAAGTAAGATTGTTTGCACTTGCAAATTGAAAAAAAATGCAGATCGTAACAAATAAAACTGATTCAGCTGACATTATTTGACATTATGACCTTAAGGTGTCACACAAAAAGGCACCAAAAATAAATGCATATTATGCTCACAAAGGTTGAAGTTCGCGCGCCGCCGCAGCTCGATTTTTTTTAAAAAGGTTGATAAGCTTCGCGGCGCGGCAAAATGGTTGGGTTATTATAAGTTTAGCCAAGAATTGCTCTCAAGGATGTAATAAAGCAGAATATAGCACGGTTTCGTAGATGGAAGTACGAAAGGTGAGATTTAGAGTTTTTCCGCGATGTTCAGGCAGAGGAACGCTAACACTTCAGCACATGCGCACACCCATGTGTTATAAGCAAGGGGGGTGAAATGAAACGCATTCAAACCAGTTCGTCCGTTGCTGGGGCGCATGACATTTTGAAATTGCACGGAATCATTATCAGTGTGGTTGCTTGTATACACACATAATGTTAAATCGATACAAACAATCCGCCCAAAATATCAGTTGTGGATGTGGGGTTGCTATGGGTGGTAAAATTTTGTCCGTACCCAGGCCACACAACGAATTTGAATGAAAAGACACATCAGTCGTCTTGATTTAAATAAACCGCCTCAATGAATACATCTTTTCACCTAAGCGCGCATGCATTATGAGAAAAAAGAGTATCTGAGCACAATGATCCAGGGTCATATTTTTACCACCGGGCCACCCTCTAAAACATACATAATTGCATCTTACCGGTTAGTGTATATGCAAAGCGGCACCTTCTTCCACATACTGTGGAAGAAGCGGAGGCAGCCCATTGCTTTCTATTTTTGGTACTCTAGGTTTCTTTGTGGTCGGCAAAACATGCGAGACGGTGAATTTCGAAAGATTACGTAACGTTTGCCTCGAATCTATATAGAACCTCTTTGGTATCACGCCACCAAAACAGCGTGGCGCAGAAGTCTTTGATATTAGTGAGTTGTATTTTTGCTCTTAATTATTCAGGGTATTTATGGTAATCGTACGGCCCACCATTAATCCTGGCAAGGACCGGAACGGGAGACTGTCCGAGACGCAGGCACCAGGCCTTAAGTTTGGACCTACTTTCGCCAGCAAGACCGAGCCCCTTCCCTCAAAAAATTATTCGGCCAAATAAAGGTCAGGAGAATGATCTTTTCATAATTCAACAAGCTTTAAATGTTTTTATAATGTTCAACTAACAATCATCAGTTTTTTCCAATTATAGTAGGATTTTTTATTCCTGTCAGTTCATTAAGTTTTGGCCGTGTCGACGATTCCATTCGTTCTGAGAGGGTTTTGTATACTTAACCCAATCAATACAATAGAAAATCGATGTCACGATCTGATACCCGGATCAGATTAAGCCCATAATTAAAAAACGCCCCTTTTCTCATGAAGAAATATTCAAGGCCAACTGCATGAATTCCCAACACCATGGACGTCAACAAACTCTGGAAGCATTCAACAAAAAGAAAATGATACAAACTATATCAACAAAGTTCTTTACATCACTAAGGAATATTAGAAAATCTGATGACGTTTAAATTTATTGGACTTGTTCAGAAAAATAATATGTGAAGCTTGGTCCAACATAGGTACTTTTGAGTTGGTTCATCATAACAAATACTACATATTTACGTGGCCTAAGGCCCTCCTCTTCACCCAGCCTCGATGTTCATGACACTTTATCATTCTTATGATCCAAAACAAAGGAACCAATAGCTGTCTCGCGACTTCTTTACGGACAATCATATAGTATTAGTATAGTGTTATAGTATAGTTTAGTTGGAACTCACTTTGAAAGCAGAGTGCACACATAGATCAATGGTGCGTCCAGTTACAAAACAAATACATAGAGATTATAAATATAAACAACAATATTACAATAAAAATTAACGACAACCATGAACACTTAAAACATAATATGAAATTAACGAGTAATAAATCATGCCGAATTGATTAATTTAGTCACTATGTTTCCAAGCACGTTATATACCTTGTTACAAATTTTTATCAAGACAAACCGAGGGTATTTACACTGAATCTTGTATGAAGATTTTACATATTCGATACGGAAAAAGTTGCAAAATGGGTTCAAGCATTGTATTATGTTGAACAAAGTTGAGCTTTTCAGCTGTTAAGTCTGATTTTTTATTCATGTCAGTAAAACGCAATATTGTCGATGGTAGAATTTATTTGGAGAGGGATGTGTTGAGATTAAAACTAAAACGCGCAGAAATACTCAACTTTGTTCAACTGATTGATGCTGTAACCCATTTTACAGGAACCGTTGGTGTCAATATTTATTTATTGATTTATTTATTTGACTCGAACATACCCTTTGACAACGCGGCACACGCCAATCCTGACGGTGCGTTAATTACAGAGTAATCCAATTTATAAATATTGAGACATGACCCACAAACCACACACACACACAAAACAAACACTAGGCAATGTCGTGTTAAATACCTCTGCTACGTCAAACGCAATGAAGTGCAAATCTTGGGAATGTTTGTGCATCCATATTACGGGAATGTAACAGGGCTATAACCGGCATTGCATATTGTAACAAGTCATAACACATCCAAAAACATAAACATAATTTAAGTATCCATACTACATAATGTTACAGGTACATTATCTTACAGTTTTTATACATATAATATACAAGTATTATTTTAATATAACAGCAATGTAAAGAATAGCTTACTATCATGTAGACTAGTTCTAACTGTTCCAGGCTTGCTTTATGTACGACTTACAAAATTTAATCAAAAATATCAGCAACATTCTCATCATTGTAAGTACAGTTAATACCACCTAACATCATTTGTTCCTTTACGGCAAGCTACTGGAAATATATAATTCCATCTATCAGGACGGTTAGTGTTTGTAAGGTTTCTTTCAAGGTTGTGCAACTCATTTGATTCTTTTTTACTTATTTTTAATTTATTACAAAAAACAGAAATGTTGGGTGTCTTTCACTACCATTGTGCACAATGAGCATACATTAGCGTGATCACAAACCATTTGCTATTCTATTAGCTATTGCCGTGTATTGGGCTAAGTTTAAACTGGTCAACTTTACGCTCTTGAAAAGCATTTTTTATCAAGAAGATAATTTTTTCCATTATAATGCGCTTTTCTTTAATAAGTGAGTAGTCGCAATTATGATTTCCTGTATCTCCTCGTTTCCAAAATTGAGGTAACTAATGAAGGTTATCATTTTTAAAGTGAGCAACCCATTGCAGTCCAATAGGTGCATTGCCGATTAGTTGCTTGATTCCACTGGTTTTGATGTCATAATTACAGTTGATACTGTCTTAACACTATTGTCAAGAATTTAAAAAACGAAGCCGTCAGCCTTTGATATGTTTGAGAATGTTGTTCAGCATGAGGCTGGGCCAGCGGTACCGTTCCATGTGTAGAAGATGGTGTAAGTATTTAATTCTGGTGTCGGTATGACCTTAATCGGTACCCATCCAAGATCACATATAATGCACTCTTTAGAGTGTTTCTGGTGGATTTCAAGATATAACGCGCCATTTGCAACTGAAGCGACTCAATTTTGTAAATGTGTTTGTGGGTGAATCCAACCGCGCACGCATAGTTAATCGTGGGAAGAGCGCTGGTTGCGCCATAGAATATCCCCATAATAAACGCGGTTATAATCGTCGAACCGATCAATAATTGAATTGATGTAGGCGAGAATTTGTGCCTTTCTGGACAGTATGTGTAACGGCTTCATCCAGAACCCAATTGAATCGAACCAATTGAATAGATTCGTCGTACAGTCTGAGCCACGCTATCGATTTCTTGGTTTGGGTCCATCAAAAGACCAGTAAAGTGTCATGACATATCGGGCCGGTGACCTCTGAACGTTAGGAGGATATAGCCACGTCATATTGTAGTTCGTTATGGTTGCCAAAACCTCTTTTACTTAGACAATTTATTGGACCAAGATGGCATGCATTAATTCTGGAACACGGCCAATAAATGTAAAAAGTATCAGATTTCTAATATTCCTTAGTGATGGACACGAACTTTGGCGTAAATTAATTATTCATAGCATTTTCTTTATTTTATGTTGAATGCTTCAGCGTTTGTTCAAGTTTGGTGTTTGGAAATTTATTCAGTTCAATTTGCCTTTGGCATTTTTGTTAGTAGAAAAACGTGTATTTTTTAATTAGGGCCTTAATCTGCTTGGTATCATCCCTAGACTTTCGATTGTATGATTGGGTGAACTAGACAAACATCTCAGAACGAATGGAATCACCGACACGCCCCAAAAACGATTAATGAACTGACAGGAATAAAATATCCTACTGTATTTACGTCTTTTTAGTTTTTGATCTTCACACCAGGCCCGAAAATCGATTTCGTTTCAGTCGACACGATGCCGTTTACTGACAGGACATAAAAAATCACGACTATAATTGTTACCATCAGTTATTTTCATGACCAAATATTGAATGACAAACGTTTTCGTCCATTTGTCATTTTAGTGCATGACAAATAATAGGAAAAATACTAAATGACAAACTATTGCATTAATTTTTCGTCGTATGGAAATGAATAAGAACAAACGATAATTCATAATTCGGCATTGAAAATTGTCATACTAAAATTAAATTCTGTTATCCACTAAAAACTACCAGAAGTTCGTCATTCATCAATTTGTCACAAAAATTAACAAAGTGAAATTTTGTAAGTCATGAAATATTATTATCGGTGATCGTGCGAATTGACATTACAAACCACCTCAACCCGACTTGAAACATTAATTTTCTCTTTTGGAAGGACCATCACTGAAATACTTTAATTTCTAAATTTCATATACTCTGACATACCATTTTAATGTGGCGGTAATTGTGTGCTATTACGTAGAGTATTGCACTGCAAATAAAACCATATTTTAGGCCTGTTAGCATCATGGGAAAATAGATCAAAAACATTTTACAGATGAGATAGAAAAAAGCAAGGTTTCTAATGGTACTTAAAATATTCAGGTTTGGACGGTGTGGTGCAATCTTTATCGAATTGAAGATTTTTGATATATTCTCTAAAAAAAGACTATATTTGGTATTGAAATTGCTATTTTATGTAATTCTCTATATATGTGTTGCAAATGATATGCCATTTCATGGTAGCGGGGGAACTTGTAATCAGCTAAGGAGCTAGTTCTTTTTTAATTGTCAGAATATGATTACTTATATGTAAGAATGCACACATACTAGTAAACATTAGGCTACAGTTCATAGACTTTCAGACGATTCCGCTGTTGCCGGGGGGGGGCATGTCCCTAAAAATGGTAAACTTCTGATTTTTGCACTAATTGTAAATCTTCTATCAAAAATATTCCCATGTAAGTGGATAATCTTATTCTTTGGTACAAAACCTGTGAAATTCTACTAATTTTACTTATAGGATCAAAAAATAATTCTAAATTCAGCCTACGTATATATTGAAATAAAATATTAAATGGAAAATCGCTGTTTGTTTCAATGTAAGGCATTATTGTAGCCAAAATTACCAAGTAAGAAATCTATAGCCGTCCTATGGAAATCATACATTGACACAATATATGGATGTCGCAAAATTTCTTGTTGCACCTTTAAATCATAACGGTTAAGGCCGTTTGTTTATTTTTTTATGAAAAAGCGTAGTTAAAAGTCTAGAAATAAGCAAAAATACGACCGAAAGAACTATTCCATCCATAACCGGCATCGCGCAAAAAAAAATCGGGGGGTCCTAGGAACTCCTCGGCAAGACTTCCATATGTACGCCCTCTCATATATTACATGCAACAAAAACGGTTATTTTAGCTGTTTTCGGGTTTTGTTTAAACAAGGCCCAAAAATTAACTAAATTTGGATAATGTATTAAATATAGGACGATGGGGGTTACATATGGAAGTCTTTCTAACTCCCCAGCCATAAATGCTAATTTGAACTGGTTTTTCTTGAATGATAAAAAAGATTTCTTACAAATTGATCTACAGAAACACAAAATAATGTATTAGATGACGTACATGAATTATGCCATCCACCTAAAAAGCACTCCACGAATAGGTTTAAAATTATCATCGTAGAAGATACCGGTAGATAGCAGTTTGAAGTTAAAATTTTCAAAAATGCCTATTTTTTTTTTTTTTTTTTTTTTTTTTTTTAAATTTAAGGCTTTTTTGTTTGTGTTGTTTGGTGTTGTTATGTTGTATTGTGTTGTCGCGTGTTGTGTTTGGTGCACTTTGCTGTTGTTTTGTGGTGCTGTTTGTGGTTGTTGTTTGTTGTGTTTTTTGTCGTTTGTGTGCTGTTTTTGTTGTGGTGTTTGTTGCTTGGTTTTTTGTGTGGTTTTGTTATTGTTTTTGTGTTGTTTTTGTTTCCTTTATTTCTCACAAGGCTTTCATTCTTTTATCACAGCTCAAGCATGAATATCCCAAAGCTAAGGGAAACGAGTTAGGAGTGCAGCGTGGAAAGCTAAAAATATCCAAGAAATAAAAGTTGTTTTAAAAACCAGAATTTCCAAAGCAAGTTCACAATTAAGTTGGGATTTCAAACTTTGAAACTGGTTTCTTTTCAGGAAAAGCCAGATGTTTCAGTACTTAGCATTAAATACTTGGCTTTATCTTGTAGCAGGATGGTAGGAATGCTCACATCTTGAATGTGCACATGGAGCATGTCACACATGCTCTGTTTGTAAGTCCACTGCAGAGGTTAAAAGGCCCATTTTGCGTCATAGTGTAAACTAGCCTCTAAAAGTATCTTCTTTGAAAATGAAAGTTATGATCTGTATCTGCGAGGACTTTGGGTGTGTGTGTGTGCGTGTGTTGCGGTGTGGTGTGGAGAGTATGTGTGTGGTTGTGTGAGTATGTGTGTGTGGTATGTATATGTATGTATAGTATGTGAGATGTATGTAATATGTTGTGGGTAATATTGTATTGTATGTGTATGTATGTTGTGTGAGGGTGCGTGTGTGTATGTAGGTAGGTGTGGTGTATGTATGTATGTATGTATTATGTCTGTTTTGTATATATGTACCTGTGACACCAATCTGGTCATGTCTGCAAAAAAAGTTTGGTAGTACTTGTCCTTGTGACCACTGTTGGTCAATATGGCATTGTGCCATGTCATGAGATATTGGCATGTTGACAGAAAGAAGAAACCGTTCCTAATCCAAAACAGTTGGAGTTAGCTGGACCCTTACCAAACAGATAAAACTAGACTCGTTTTGGAGCCAAATCTGTAATATGAAATAAGGTTTATTTTTTGTAGTCAGACCCTGACTACAAAAACTAAGACCATAACTTTTTGGTGTCAATTAGTGGAATGTGATACAGGGTCTTGTTTGTAGTTGGACCCTTATCACAAACTAAGACACCTAATTATTGCTTGGTGCCATGATTGTGTAATTAGTGGAATTTGAGGGACATTGTATTAAGTTTTGTAGTTGGAGGACCCTAACTCACCACAAAACTAAAACCCTAACTTTTAACCAATATATATTAGTGAAATTTGGAGACCGCATCCAAGTTATAAGGTCTTTAGAATTAGGGTCCTTAAGATTTTGGGGTCTTAGTTTGGCGTCTTAGGAATGTATACAACCACCCTTAGGTAGCGCCCGGGTGACTATTACCCGATGGGTCATAGACTTAACCACCATTCTAACTTTTACAGGACTGCCACAACCAATGTATGGCAATTACAAGACGGCCGTCAGCCGTCTTGTTCTGGTTTTTTGAGGCTTCTTTCTTTCTTTGTTTCTTTCTTTCTTCTTTCTAACTCAACACTTCAACTTCAACTGCGTCTAGTTCATTCATCATTTGACGTATTTTGACTAGACTACATCAAATGACGCTTTGACCGGTCCCTTTAAGGTCAATATGACATTGACCCCGCGTCTGACTTTGACCTGGCCACAGGGCTTCAAATCTGTAATTTAAAATTGTCAAAATTATCTTCCTACAGGATTACGCCGATATCACCAAACTGGTGCAGAAGAACCACATGAACCCTTGCTTCATATAGGGTGTTCAGGATAGGAGCAAAGGTCATTAAGGGGGTCATTTCCGTTTGAAAGAAAAAAGCCAAAATTGTTAAAAATATTCAAAAAAAAAAAACAATCGCTGTCCGTACAAATTACGTAGCAGAGTGACGTCATTAAAGCACATGTATTGTTTACTGGCAGGTCTTTGGGTTGTCCACCGTTTCAGGATCAAAGGTCATTACGGGGTCACTTCCTGTCAAAAACCAAATATCCAAAAATTCAAAAATTTTATCTCAAAACTCAAAATAGTACAGTGACTTAACTTACAGATCTGCATTCATGTTAACCAGGTTTGCAAGGATTTTTATTTTGGAGGTCAAAGGTCATTTAAAGGTCATTTCCGGTTTAAAGGTAATAATTTCAAGTTTTTCACCAGAACGAAGCATAGTAGAATTTTTATTTGTATTGGAACAATGCATTTTTGTTGTGTACCTCAGGGTTTTTTTATACCGGGATCAAAGGTCATTAATGGGGTCAAAGGGTCAATTTTCCCAAAAAATGTTAAAAATAAGACAAATTGGATTATCTCAGCCTATAAAGGACAGATAAAGCCCGTTATTACTACAGTGATGTAACTTAATAGTAGAAGGAAGGTCTGATAGTCTCGACCCCCAAAGGTCAAGTTCAAGGTAAAAGTTCAAATTTACAAACTGCTCCGATGAACTGAATTTTTACAGAAATAATCCTCGTGATATCGTAAATACGAAAAATTACAGTTGACCCTCTTCGTGACCCAGGGGTAACGTTATAGAGCTGCAAAGGTCAAATCCCTGACATGCTTTGATTTAGTTGAAACTCAAATATTATCCTTGTAAAGTTGTTCACACTTAAAAATACATTTAATGACATTTGTGACATATTGGTGAAGTTACATGGGTCAAAGGTCCAGTCACCTCAAGGGGATCACATCCATTCCCAATAACGGCCGCTGTAATATTAGATCTGTGTCACAGGTCTATTATATCTTCCTTGTTTATTTTGATTAGCTACTTCTATTTACACATATTTGTGTTCACATATTTGGATGCCAAATTAATTTTATTTG
>JAMKCH010023910.1:0-32589 GCA_023653785.1 Ophioderma brevispina
GTTGATGTGGTGATGAACCACCTCTGTAACAGTTTGAATCCCTAATATTTTAGGCTTTACAATTTGATGGGATTTCAATAACTTCAGAGACCACGTCTATTCACAATAAATTCCATCGCTTTTAATCATGTTTTTTAAACAAAAGTCGCCCTCTAACATCTTGTAAGGCAAACTTAGTTATGTAGTTGACATTCCAAAATATACATTTGTATTTTAGTTATTTCAGACCTCACATCAAGACGTTTTCCAGAGTGTCTTCGAACAGATATTGAGGTCACAGTGATTTTATTCTCGTGTACAAGAAAAAAAATCAACCCCCCTGTTACTCGGAGAACTAAATGCTGCTGAAATCGTTTCCTGGTTTAGAAAGATAGAAACCGGTGTGAAAGTCCTCATAGTCCGGCAGGTATCATTAGTCCGGGTCCATAGACGACAACGGGATAAAGCGTGAAACTCATGTTTCGTGACGAGTCAATGAATCGATTGCCCTATTGATCACCATTGTTCCCGGATATGTGAGCCCGGGGACCATATCTTCTGCCACACCGGTGTTAACGCCTGTAATAGTCCGCCGGGAGCCATAGTTCGGGTTCCATAGACGACAAAAAAAAAAATCGCCTGAAAAACAGCGTGATTGAAACTAAAGTTGCGTGAAGGAGTCAACTGAATCGAGATGTCCTATTCTGTACCGTTTTAGGTGGAATGTGAGTTCGGCGGACTACACCGGTTCCAATCGGGGAAGACTCGGACAGAACGTAGAGTAAATGGTGGATTGAAGCCTCTGATATAATTCTAATCGCAGCGAGCGATTGTCCTGCCAAATATTTTGACCCAAGATCAAGGTTTACGCATGCTAAAGAGAGAAGAAACCCTCGCTGCGATAAGGAGGATATCATGACTTTAAAGAAGGCCTTTATAAGAAGAACTTGTAATTTCTAAAAGTAAAAACGCTGGCTTGCTTATCAATAGTCTATTTAGCGACCACCAGCGCAGATGCTAAAGAGGCTATTAACTACAAGATTAATTGATAGAATTTGGAATCAGTGTGTATAATCCCTTGAAGGTAAATATGACGATATTGCTTATACCTTGAAAACTTTTCAAAATCCAAATATTATGGGGAAAGCAATTTGATCTGATAGGAATATCCCGAGTGTATTTTGGCTTTTACGCTTTTCATGCGTCGAGCATTTCATCAAGTAGGTGTGTTTTACTTATTACGCTGTCACGATGAGGATACACTATGTTTTTTGTGCATAGGCTAAGCTGTAGGCATAATGAATGTCCAGAATAAGAAAATGGATAACTTACTACAATGTTTTAAATAAAAACCTCACTGGCTCGAAAAATTACATTGGGATACGTGTAAAAATAGATGACAAAACTTATTCATACCCCTTTCATTAACTCATTACCTCGAGTTTTAATGAAAGACCTAAAGTCTAAATTGCTTCCGATTGGTTTTTTCACTGCACACGATGTATAGTGATCTCTACAGGAAGGTAATAGTGACAGCTGAACAGCCCCCAGAACTTTTCTGCCATCAAAAGTTCTTGTGTACTCATCCGAAACTATTCACAGGTATAGGAAAAATCGGAGGTTGCCTTATCCTTCATGAAGTGCTGGATTTAACTTGGGGGCCTGCAGACCCGATTATCGTAGCAATAACATTCAGGAGAAACTAGGTTCATCCTCTGCCCACGGGAGGCGGGTTCCAGAAAAACCATATGTTTGCAGTTATCCGCATGCAATGACCAGCAAAACTGGAGGATGTCCTTTTTTAACGCTTCTGATAAGGGTGGTAATCCGATATACTCATTGTTGGAAATATCTTTCTCCGTGATGTACGCTTCTAAGAAGTTGGGTATTAACAAGCCATTGATCCTGTCCTTAAAGAGACATGATGCGATTCCAGAAAGAAGCGCCCTCAATTTTTGTCGAACCCGGGTTTTTTGCATATTTGGACTGCTTAACAATGACTTAGATCACACCTGAAGCGAATTAGCCGAATACGCCGTCTTTATGTAATAAGATGATGATTTAGTACTTTCTGTCGTGCACGACAGAAAGTCAAAGCATGGCTTTCTATGAGAATGATTGCGATAGCAGGCAAGTTCAAAACAAGGTTTGCGGTTTTCTTTTGTACTTGTTTGTTCAATAAACCTTCGAAACGTTCTCGGTAGGTGGTCTACGACCGATCCAGTGAAAATTGAGAGAAATTTGTATCCTCAAAAAATCTCCTCCTGTCACTTTAAACTTTCGCGTAATTGACCATGTCTCAGCTCCGTAGATGAGTATACTCTACACATGATCTGAAGAACTAAGTTTGGTAGTTCTATCAAGTTCAGAATTCCAGATCCTCTTACGTTTGTTACATGCAGACCACAGATAGCCGTATCTTATGTCCATGTATAAGATTTCAATTTAAAACGTCCTAGAATCCATGTATACAGGATATTTTCATTAATTGCTCTTTCAGTAGATCGGGCAGTAATTTTAAAACGCGCGTACTTTGCAAAACGTAAGATTAGCTAAGGTGTTTCACAAATATATATAGAAAAAAAACCTGGAAACATCCTACCAAAGATGGCTTTGAGCATTTGTTCCAGAAATTTGCGTTCTCATTTACACTAAAATTGCTTGAAAAATCATGCTCGGGGTATGCATTGTGTCCTGTCGCCTGGCATGATAAAAATAACAAGTGTGAATATTCTGTTTATCCGTTCCAACCAAATATACTCATAACTTCTATCACGATTTCAATTGTATGCCTTGACGGCTTTCTATGTCTATAGAGTACAAGTCAAAACTGTCGCTTTTGTTGATTATTGGAGCGTCTGGTCCCGAAAACGCCATAAAAAAGTAAGCAATATACACTACAAATTGACCTGAATTTCTGTTAACCGTCTTTTGAGCACGTAGCACTCTTTAAAGCTCCGCGGTGATGTGCAAATATCGCACCATCAAATGGGAACAAAAACAAGCAAGTACTCTAAGTCTTTGCGTAACGTAACTTACAATTCATCTGCCTTAGCGTTCCACTGTGATGTAAGGTATGCCATTTCTGATCGATGAGATAGCAAATTCCATCTGTAGATAAGATTAAATACAGCCATACCCTGTCACTTCGCATTATCTTGTACACATCTGTTTTAATACATGCTATCAAATGGAATCATTCTTTAACACGCTTACATCTAACGCTTGAGGAAGTCAATACCTGGATAAGATTAAAGGCGCACTCGCGAAGAGATGTTCTTAAGATAAATATGAACGTCTGTTAGATAAGAGCAAACATATGTAGGTCACCTATGTCTGTGTCTACATCCGGAGTCTACGTGCATTAATTTTATATATTAATTAATATACAAAATTAATTTAGCGGGGATCTGTCTTATTCAGTGAGCATGAAGTGAAGGGACAGTAGTGATTTTTGCAAGTAGGCCACCTAATATTTAGTCGTGTGTTACAATATGCCTCCTGAGACATTCAGGCAAAGAATTCAAATTGATGATACCAGGTTGCATATTAATATGTAAAGAGGACGCAACATACAACCCATGTATGGTACAGTAATTCAAGACAATGATGAACTTGGCATTCAAGCTGTCTCCATTTCCTAAATCTGAATGTTTTGCACATTGATGGTCGAGCCCTTAAGCAGTCCCGCGACTTTTCAAGAACCATACTCGTATCATATTAGGTTGTGATTGATTCTAATGATGACAGTGGTGGTGGTGGTGGTGGTGGTGTGCTGCTGCTGCTGTTGCTGTTGCTAGCGCTGGTGGTTGTGGTGGTGGAGGTGCTGCTGATGGTGATGCTGGTGGTGTTGGTAGTGCTGATCGTGCTGGTGGCAGTTATGGGAGGGGTGGTGTGGTGCTTGTGTTACCGGTCATGGTAGTGTTGGCAAATGCCGGTAGTACCGGTTCTGCTGGTGCTGAATGTGGTGGCGGTAATGTTGATGGTGCTGGTGCTGCTTGTGGGTGTGCTGCTGATGGGGTCGCTGGTACTGCTGATGGTAGTGCCGGTGCTGCTAGTTGTGGTGGTGTTGGTGATGGTATGGTGGTGCTGGTGGTGCTGGTAATATTGATGCTGCTGGTGTTAGTTGCAATGGAGGTTGGTCGTACTTGTGGTGCTGGTAGTACTGGCGGTGTTGTGGTGGTGTTGTGGTGGTGTTGTGCTAGTGCTGGTGTTGCTGGTAGTGTTGGAGATGTTGGTAGTGCTGTTGCTGCTGATGGTCGATGTGGTGTTGGTATGGCGGTGCTGGTGGTGCTAGTGACGGTGCTGGTGGTGCTGGTGATGTAATGGTGGTACTGGTACTGGTGGATGCTGCTGGTGCTGGTGTTTGTTCTGGTGGTGGTGGATGTTGGTCGTGCTTGTGGTGCTGGTATTGCCGGTTGTGGTTATGGTGGCCGTGATCACGTGGTGCTACTATTGGTGTTACTGGTGCTGGGGATGGTAGTGTTGGTATTGCTGAAAGTGGTGGTGGTGGTGGTGGTGTGGTGCTGGTCGTGCTCGTAGTGCTGGTAGTGCAGGTGCTGCTACTGGTGGTGGCATTGTTGCTTGTGGGGTGATGATGATGGTGGTGGTGGTGTTGGTGTTGGTGGTGCTGCTGCTGGTCGTGCAGCTACAGGTAGTATTGGTGCTGGTTGTGGTGGTGTTGGTAGTGCTGTTGCTGCTAGTGGTAATGTTGCTGCTGGTAGTACTGGTCCTGGCTATGGTAGAAGTGGTGGTAGTGATGGCGATGGTTGTAGTAGTGGTGGTTGTGGTGGTGCTGATAGTGCTGGAAGTTTTGCTGGTGCTGGTAGTGCTAGTGCTCCTGGTGCTGGATGTGGTTGTGGTGGTGGTTGTGGTGTTAGTGGTGATGTTGGTGGTGCTGGTGATGCTGGTGGTCCTGGTGCTGGTGCTACTGATGGTAGTGTTGGCGGTGGCGGTGGTGCTGCGGTTTTGCTGGTGGTACTAATGCTGGTGGTTGTGCTTGCTGGTGCTGATTATACTTGTGACTTTATCCGGAATTTAAGAAATGGATTGCGATGTTTTTTAATATATTGTGAAGAAAATTACTGATAGTTGTTTTAAACGTACTTTAACAAGCTCGAAATCAAACCAGATAATCTGGGTTTATTAAAACTTTATCCTTTCCTCACACTATGAGCCTCCATCATGATCATCCGTCAAGGACATTATTTTGCGAGCTGGCCATGCATATGAAATACTTATCATACAGTATATTCAAAATCTAAGGTTAAACATGGCGAATGAAACTATCGTGCAAGGTAAGTTGCGATTTTATTTACTTATATAATTGTTGTCACAACCATGTGGACTGTTTTTGTGTCAAAATACGCAAGCCAGCCTGTGCTGCGTTTGCTGTTCTGTTATGTATTGCTGTTCTGTTATGTATCGCAAACCAGTACCAGTATTGCTTTCACGTCTTGTGAAAACAAATGAGAAAACAGAGTTTGTTTTGGTTGTGTTTTTTTTTCAAAAAAGCGTTGCCTTCTAGTATCCCCAACCAATCGTGGAAGAAAAAACGGAATAGTCGTCGAGGCGTGGTGGTTGTTTTACAAACAACAGCTTATTTGTGCCCATCGTATATTAAGTCCGCCCGCCACTAAAGGTGAGGACTATGGGAAATAGTATGCGTCCGTCGCTCCATTTCTTATGTTTTGATTTATTCCGTCATGGGCTGTGTGTCTAATTTTGTTACTTGTGTGTCTAATTTTAAAACAAATGAAAAGTCCACACAAGTTGCCTCGTCAACTTGTATGCCGCCCATCCTTCCGTCATCCATTAAAACCACTATATCATTGTCAATTGATTCATGTGTCGATGTTCATCTTTTCAAGACAATATATGTGGTCATTTTCTTATTACTTTCTTGCTCTCGAACAAATTGTATATATTACCCCTTAGGTGCCATGATAAAGGCTTTTGCACATGAAAATTGGCTTTCGGTATAAGCTAAAATAAATATGTAGACAGTCTGACAGGACTCCTGAAACGTGATTCTTAGGCTTCAACTGGGTGGCTAAAGGAGGGGATCGGAACAAGATTACAACACGGGTTCAGAGTTTTTTTTAAAGTGTTTTGAAAGTATCCACTTTTATTTGTATAACACATCGAAAGGATTCTAAAAGGTATAGCTTGTACTATCTACCAACTTAAAGTCTTGTAGTTACAGGTTATAAACGCACAACGCAGAACGGGTCAATTTTAGTTAGTTTGGCTCTGATTTGGATACAAATGGGTGCAGCTCAAGGATTCAAATAAGGGAATAGCTTTCTACTGTCTTAATGCCTTATTTAGCAATGTAGGTCCCCGAGGGCAGCGCGTCCATTGTGCATGGGCTTGACCTTGTTTTCCCCCTACTATGTTAAGAAGCACTCATAAGAGCTGTATTTATTCATATTTAGCCTGTCGAACAGTATACATAAATATCACATTTTAAACAGTATAAGACTACGTCTCATGAGCAAGCCACATTTTTTTATTGGATATAAGATTTAAAAAATATTTATTCTACACAATAGCTTTCAAAGGGACCTGCCAGATGTCAAGATAAGGCCATCCTGAAATGTTTTTAATCTCTCTCTTCTAACATTGCACATTAATTTCTTGGGAAATAAACGGAAAAGCTAAGGAAATAATTGCTTTTAGCTATGTTGTTTTGCAAGTCATTGTCATTTATGTAATAGCATTTGCAAGTAATAACATATTTCATGTTACCATTGTGAACGCAAATGTCAAGTACAAGAATATTCCATCAGCGTTGAATTTTGGTTTAGTTTAAAACATGGTGCGGCATGTAAAGCTCGGCAGCTGACCTGATGTTGGCGCTTTTGGAACAGGAACAACAAACATACGTTTCATCACTACATACAATCGCCAATGCCAAATGGTAGCAGATCTGTTGGAGTGCTAGCATACAGGGTCAAATTGGGTTATAGCACACTTGCAGTGACAAGTTTAGAAGGTTTGTTGTCAAAGCTCTTGCCTAAGCATGGTGTTTATCTGATCTGTCAGGTAGCCTTGTGTAAATAATACACACCTACGTTGTTTATTATTTATTTCCGCTTGCCATCTGCGTTAATTACGTCTTCGTCTGCGTGATGAGTGGTTTTGACAAAATACAGCTTTTCGTTTTTAATTAGTTTCTGATAAACGTTGGTGGCAGCTTCACTAATTGAAATAATAATGATATTAAAACATTATGAACATAGGATTACTGTTGTATGATATGTAACCATACACAAGAATGTATTGTAAAGTTATTCTCATTTTTCTGCCCAATAGTAATATATAAATAAACAACATAGCAAACTCCATAAAACGATTCGGATAATGGCCTTTGGTGAAAATAATTTTGACGTGTCTTAACTGTTTTTACATTGATATTTAGGGTGGTGCTATACTGGTTCGACAGTAAAATATGACATAATACAGCTCTTAAATGAGTGCTTAACATAATTAGGGGGAAACAAGTCAAGCCCCATTGCATCCAATGGACGCTGCCCTTCGGGGCACCTTACATTGCTACTAAGCATTTTAATACAGTCGCAGGTACCCCCCGAAGGCTGAAAAGCGGGCTGAAGCCCTACGCAAGACGTCAGGCCGGCGAAGTAACACACGCCCGAGCCGTCTAGCCTGCTATTTGAATCACATAATCCTTTGATGCTGCACCCTTTTGTATCCAAATCGAGCCACCTATAAAATTGACCCTTTTATTTGCTTTTTGCTGTTTATAACTGTAAACTACAAGACTTTAAGTTGTAGATAGTGACCAGCTATACCTTTTAGTAATCCTATGGTTTATACGAATAACGTGGTTAAGCTTTCAACACTTTAACAAAAATCTGAACCTTTGTAATCTTTGGTTCAATACCCCCTCACCTTTAGCCACCATTTGCAGTAACACTAAAATCACGTTTAAGGAGGCCCTGTCAGACTGTCTAACATATTTCTTTAGCTTTATACCGAAAGCGTGCACTTGTTTCATGTTCAACACAGCCTTTATCATGAGGCACCTACGGGGTAAATAATATACATTTGTTTAGAGAGCAAGAAGAGTATATAAGAAACTGACCACATATATTTGTCCTTGAAAGATGAACATCGACACATGAATCATTTACATGATATAGTGTGATTTTAGATGAGCATAGAACGGAAGGATGGACGGGCGATACAAGTTGACGAGGGCAATACTTGTGTGAGACTTTTCATTTGTTAAAATTAAGACACAACAAGTAACAAAATTAGACACCCAAGCCATGAACGAATAATCAAGAACATAGAAATGGGAGCGCGGACGCCTACTATTTCAATAGTCCTCACCTTATGGCGGCGACTAATGTAATCGAGGGAACAAAGGGTCTGTAAAACACAATAGTTGATCTAGTTTCCCGTTTTTTTTCTGCCACGATGCTTTGGTATACTTAGAAGAAACGCTTTTTTGAAAAAAAAACAAACCAACAAACTATGTTTTCCATTTTGTTTTCACAAGACTTTGAAGCAATAATGAGTACTTGAGTTTGCGATACATAACAGAACAGCAATACATAACAGAACACAAACGCAGCAAGGCTGGCTTGCGTACTGTGGATTTTGGAACACAAAACAGTCCACATATTTGTGACCAAATTATATAAGTTAAAAAAAATCGCACTTACCTTGCACGATAGTTTCATTCGCTGTTTAACCGTAGATTTTGAATATCAGTATGATAAGTATTTCAATAATGCATGGCCGCTCGCAAAATAATGTCCTTGACGGATGATCATGACTTAGGGCTCTCGTTTGAGGGACAGGATTAAAAGTTTTATAAATCCCAGATTATCTGGTTTTGATATTTCGAGCTGTTAAAGTACGTTAAAACAACCCACTATCAGTAATTTTCTTGTCTTCACAAATATATTAAAAAAACAAATCGCAATCCATTTATCTTATAATTCCGGATAAACTCTGGAACTTTACATTGTCTGCATTGGAGGTAAGAGAATTCCCTGCAAAGTCCCAGTCTAGAATCATTCACCAGCCAGCACAACCAACCAGCATTAAATTACGCAAAACCAGCAAAACCGCAGCACCACCGCCACCGCCAACACTACCATCAGTATCACAGCACCAGGACCACCAGCATCACCAGCACCACCAACAATCACCAACTACGACCACAACCCACCACCACAACCACATCCAGCAGCAGTATCCCTATCACTAACCATCACCTATCAAAACTTCCGCATTCACTATCAGCCCATCAGCACCACAACCACACGCCACCTACTACCCTGGGGAGACCAGTTCGATCCTCACTAGTCGCCAACCACGGGGGTTCTACCCATATCGCATATACCATTACTACCCAGCCGCAGTCAACCCATTCTACCAAAACTCTGCTGACTACAGACCTCACTGTCCCCACACACCAGAGCCACAACCATGGACTTCCAACCACTACGTATCCTTGTGGGGCAATATCGTTCCGCTTCACCATTGGCATCCTACTCCTGCAACGCCACCACCAACCACAGCCGAACCATTCACTCACCCGTCCCACGAGGGCTCACCAATGTCAACCAGGTAAGAAAGTCGAGGATCGACACGGGCATTGATCACGTGGCATGTCCCCTGCTTTCCACCGGTCGCCCTCGACTAACTATCCACTATACCATCACCCGAACCCACACCACCTACCACCACCACCAACTCCCAAACTCTCCACCAAACGACCACTTTCATCAATACCAACACTACCACCCCATCACCATTAACACATCCCCAAATATCTTGATGCACCACTTCATCTTCCACTCAATAAACTTTCCACAACACTTCAGAAGTTACCTCAACCACAAGCACAACCAACAATCCACACCACATCAAAAACACCATCCCCACATCATCCACCACTTACCATGTTACCAACCATTTAACATCACCAGCACCACAGCACCTCAACACACCACCAGCAACCTCCCACAGCCAACACCACACTCTCACCATCAGCCTCAACATCACTACCAACATCTCCAACACTACCATCAACACCAGCACTACACAAAACACTCACCAACAACAACCTGTGCCATTACTACCAGCACCCACCACAAGTTACCACCAACCTCCATTGCAACAACACCCTCATTAAAACGATCAATTCTCCCATCACACCAGCACCCACCCTCCCCATCACCACCACCACCAACAACTATGCATTCAACCATAACTACCATCAGCATTACCATCTACCGTTCACTCATCACACACACCTCCCCAGCCGCACCACAAACCATACACCATCAACATTACCTCCACCCGACATTCAGCCCAGCAGACACCGGTACTACCGGCATTGCCAACACTAACCATGGACCGGTAAAACACCAGCACCAACACCCACCACCCCTCCCATACCCCACCAGCACGAGTCATGCACTCCCACCACCACCACATTCAATCACCATCACAGCAGCACCTCACACACCACCACAACCACAGCGTAGCAACAGCAACAGCGCAGCAAGCACACCCCCCAACCAACCACCAATACCACCACCCCCACCACCACTGTCATCATTAGAATCATCACACCTAATATGATACGAGTTATGTTTCTTGAAAGTCGCGTGACTGCTTAGGGGCTCGACCATCAATAGTGCAAAAACATTCAGATTTAAGTAAATGGAGACAGCTTGAAATGCCAAATTTCATCATTGTCTTGAATTACTGTACTCATACATGGGGTGTTGTTGCGTCCTCCTTTAAAATAATATGCAACCCGGTATCATCAATTTGAATTCTTTGCCTGAATGTCTCTGGAGGCATACTGTCTTAACAACACACTAAATATAGGTGGCCTACTTGCAAAAATCACTACTGTCCCTTCACTTCATGCTCACTGAAGAGCCCAGATCCCCGCTATCATTAGATTTTGTTATTAAATTAATATATAAAATTAATGCACGTAGACTCCGGATGTAGACACAGACATAGGTTGACCTACTATGTTTTGCCTCTTATCTACAAGACGTTCATATTTATCTTAAGAACATCTCTCGCGATGCGCCTTTAATCTTCATCTTACCAGGTATTGACTTTCCTCAAGCGTTGATGTAAGCGTGTTTAACGAATGATTCCATTGATAGCATGCTTAAAACAGATGTTACAAGGATAATGCGAAGTGACATGGTATGGCTGTATTTAATCTTATCTACAGATTTGAATTGGCTATCTCTCGATCAGAATGCGCCATACCTTACATCACAGTGGAACGCTAAGGCAGATGAATTGTAAGTTACGTTACGCAAAGACTTAGAGTACTTGCCTTGTTTTGTTCTCCCATTTGATGGGTGTCGATATTTGCACATCACCGCGGAGCTTTAAAGAGTGCTACGTGCTCAAAAGACGGTTAACAGAAATTCAGATTTGTAGTTGTATATTGCTTTACTTTTTTATGGCGTTTTCGGAACCAGACGCTCCAATATCAACAAAAGCGACAGTTTTGACTTGTAACTCTATAGACAAGAAAGCCGTCACGGCCTACAATTGAAATCGTGTATGAGTTAATTGAGGCATATTTGGTTGGACGGATAAACAGAAAATATTCACACTTGTTATTTTTATCATGCCAGGCCACGGACACAATGCCTACCCGACTGATTTTTTCAAGCAATTTTAGTGTAAATGAGAACGAAAATTTCTGGAACAAATGCTCAAAGCCATCTTTGGTAGGTGTTTCCAAGGGTTTTTTTCTATATTTGTGAAAACACATTAGGCTAATCTTACGTTTGGCAAATACGCGCGTTTTAAATTACCTGCCCATCTACTGAAAGAGCAATTAATGAAAATTATCCCTACTAATATTCTCTGTATCCATTGGTCCTAGGACGTTTTAAATTGAAATCTTATACATGGGCATAAGATCCGGATAAATCTTGTGGTCTGGCATGTAACCCACGTAAGAGATCTTGGAATTCTGACTTGATAGAACTACCAACTTATTCTTCAGATCTGTTAAGTATACCATCTCACGGACACGCTGAAGACATGGTCAATTACGCTAAAAGTTTTAAAAGTGCATTCCTTTGAAAGTATTGCTTTGTGAGATCACTTCTGCAAGACAAACCTTAAACATATGAGCCCCATCAATTTTATGTTTTCACCATTTGCAGCCTTTTGCGATTAGAGCATTTAAAAACATGTAGTGTCCACAGTGATAATCCGTTTGATCCCTATGCGTGCTCAAATATGTCATGACAGCAATATTCAAAACTCCTTTGAAGTGGTTTAAATGATACCTGACGAAGTAATATCCTATTTCCCTAATCACATACGCCCCCGGTTCGTGTGAGTGAGTCTCCAGATTCAGCATGGTTGCATCGCTATGACGCTGTAATGGTACCACTCAGATCTGCATGTTCAACTATGACAACGCGGTTTCAGAAGCACAAGCATCGTCTAAATGAAAAGACCTATTAAGTGGATGAAGAAAAAGGACAGAAATTTTTCAAATTCAATCCAACGCACTTATTACCGATATTTAGCCTTCAGGCTATTCAGTAGTCCTTACTATGGTTCGATCTAACACAATCACGATGAGATAACCATTAAAAGGTGTCATTCTTGTCCCTGACTGAATGACTTGTGCCAACCGCTTTATGCTTGTCCATTGTTTGATTCGGGTTGTATGATTTTGTTAGGCACAAGCCTCAAATGCGCGCCAGTGGTAATGCTCTGTTTCCATTCATGTTCCAATACCAAAATAACAGATTTTACATCTTACCTATCATTAATTTTTGTTACATGGAAATATAATGCTCGGAAGAATGTTATCTCTTCGTCTGTTAGACACTTTACAGATACCACCTTTTTTATATATTGTTGTTCTTCTGAGTTTCTTAGCTTGATTTAACCGAAACTTCAACTGTTTCAGAAAGAAAAACAGCTAATTTCTCGTGTACTTGGATGATTCGTTCAATCTATTTTGGAAATAACGACTTTTTTTATGGTCAATAAAATTTAAAATTTGGCTTTCAATGGATTTTTTTAAACGATTACGACCTGAACAGGATGCAGCAGAGCAGTCGCTTCCAGTGGTTAAATCATAGTGGCTCGTATACAGCATTACTGCTTTTCATGAGATCACAATACGTCTTGGTAATTAAACTATTACAATTACACAATGTGTCAGTCAACTGTTTTAATTTGTCACGCGCCCTGCTGGGGTTGTTTGACCACTCAATCGCTTTTAAAGATTCGCTGATATGGCCCGAGTAGCCAATACGAAAGACCGCACTGTACTATACTCTGACTAGTAAAGCATACGTAACAATGACCCGGACTAGGGTATACAGTATGCCATTATGCCAAAGGAAAGTTCTACACTTATACAAGATGCCTCTTCGTGGTCATGTCGTTATTACATCAGTCTTCCCCCCCCTAGGAGGTTCACAAAGACCAGGTTTAACTCAACCTTTAAGGCAATATACACTACACAGTGACGGTCACAGTGTATTCCCCTTTTATTGTTTTACCCTGCGGCAGAAGACGACACGATCAAGGGACCAGAAATGGCACATGGATTAAAGTCTGTCGGTGTTCCGTTACGCGGGCATATATTGTACCGGCAAGTTAAAATCCCTTCGCGACTTCATATACACACTTTTAATCCAATAATTTGCTTCAAGCTTCTTCCCGTTAATGTCCAAATGTGTAATTATTTTTTCCCTCTTTTAAGCAAAGTATCTCTCCTTCAATCTACGAATCGGCGTTTTTTTCATCTTCATATTTGTTATCTTGTGAGGCGACTTGTAGTCTTAAGGCTAACTTATGTTCTGCTAAAACTCAGTTTTGGTTTGTGTTTTATTCAAGGTTATAACGAAAGCGTAGAATGGACGCCTGAAAACAAAATTCTTAGCCTGATTTTTTTGGCATCGTTCTAAGCAGCACTTGAAAACCAAGTAGTTAAAAGGGAATGTATAACTAAAACATTTCATCACACACATAAATTACTTCGCATAACCTTCATACGTGTGAATAAGTTGATATCTTCATAATTTTCGTCTACATAAGTTTACAGGTACGCGGATAGAGGTTTTTTTTCGGTACTCAGATTTAGAAAATCCTTTAGTGGTGAATACATGCGCTATACAATATCTCTACTGACCCTGAATATATTAGACTTCACTGTGGCATTAAGTCGTTGTAAGCTCTAAATCTGCTTTGTTGATTTTCGACTTCACCCACACTATATTACACTTTTTACTCTGCAATGTGACTAGGGCTAATGGACGTGTGGAATACTCAAACCTTTTCAAAGATAAGAACCTACAATACTATAGGATTACAGTCGACATATTAATCCGCGAGTCCGGAAATTGAGTTGACCGAAATTTCATTCCCTTCATGTCAATGGACGATGGAAAGCCATGATCCTGTCCTAAAAAGTACATAAGATTATGTATAAAGTAAATTAGAATTGGCACATTCTGACCAAATCTAGATGTCTATATTCTATGACCTGGTCACCTTCTACCATAAAATTTGAACACTAACTAAGCTTTTCAGTGACGGATGTTACATGGGGAAAAAGTCCAAGTCACCACAATTCCTGCAATTGTAGGCATCACCTGTCTCCTTTCTGAACGACATTTAGTGAAATAAGTGTCCCCAGCTATGTAATAAACTCTTTTATTTTTACTGTATTAACTTTTAAAGTGGCCTGAATAATTACTAATTACTTTTATTCATAGCGTGTCATGTATTATAGATACTTTTAATTGAACCTTAAAAGTTGTGTCCGAGTTCTACCAAGTAGCCCATGCTATTCGCGTTTAGCCCATTTAATTTCAAATGAGAAGCCTCCCGTGACTCTATACTTCGGCCCTTCAATAAGGCAGGTGACATGTAATAGCCTGACACATCTGGCGAATTATATTGATCATAGGAGAAGGGTAAACGTTACGGAATGCCTGACAACCTCACTCGGATGCTTTTAATTCGTATTGTGTCCATTTCAATTACAACGTGTTGCAATTCATGCATACACCACATTGAAATATATCGTTCACAGTTTCTAAGTTCCCCCGACATTATCCTTAATTAATGAATAAGAAACGCATGATTCAACAAAATCCCAAAGTCAAATGACAGAGGAATGCTCTACTGCCCGATTTTGTGGGAATGATAGCAATCCAATCACGCATCCACACGAACCTCATTTGAATGAAAAAACAGTGTCAATAAAAAGTTGCGTAATGGCATTACTCCATGTACTGGTTGATCATTCTTTTAAAGGGTAAATGTCAATCCATTTTGTATCTAGTCTAAATTAATAGGATTACACGGCTGGCTTCATTAGCCGGCAAGGTCCGGGTGAATAGCTACTCACGTCCCCAATAGTAACAGGCGAGGGTGGGTGTAGGGGAGAGCAGGGCACGTTCCACCGTCCAGAGAGTCTTTAACCGGAACAAAAGCTGAAAAATCATTATAAATCACCCCTTTCTGCCTCGCTCACTGAAGAATTTTTTACCTCCAACCAGGAAATCGGCCTCAAAACCCCTCAACCGGGTAAATCTGCATCAAAAACCGGGAATTTTTCCCCTCGGACAATGACCCCTGTTTACCCTTGTCAATCACGTTTCTGTTTCAGGTGTAGCAGTAAAAGTATTCGCTCGACGATTGGGTTGTTCCCCAAATGTTCCATTAAATTTGCATGTTTCTTTGTAATCTTTGCATTAAAAGTCTGCAATTATCTGTTAGATTACCAAAATTGCTGTATTTTAGTTAAACATCTTTAGACAAGGAAACTTTGGTAAAGATAAAGTTATTAATTAATGAAAGCCTAACCCGCCTTGCAGGATCAATCAAACCAGTAATTGAGCCATGTCATTAACTGCAACTTTTTATTGCACTTTTTTTTTTTTTTTTCATTCAAAGGAGGGTCTGTTTGTATGCGGGATTGGTTTCTATATTTGTTTCACAAGTTTGGCCGCTGAGAGTCCCCTGTAATTTAGTCATTTGGGAATTTTGTTTGAAATTGTGTATTTGTATTTCATTAATTAAGGGGGAAACTTAGAACTTGTGATCCCTGTGTCGTAATGTAATTTATTCCGTTCAAAGGATATGAATATTAATTCGTGCAAATAAAGATAATCTATCATATAACAAATGATATCAATTAAATGTTTATTGTATGATTATGAAAAATGAATATTAATTAATTTAAATATATACGAGCTCACATAACCTAATGCATTATTAAATTTCTACCTACCAATCTACAATGGGGAACCAATGTTTGTAATAGATCCCAATCTCTCACACTTTTATATTTATAGAGAGAGAGAAGTTTCAGTTACTTATCTTTGGAACTACCGGAGAGCGTACCCTTTAGGCACCTATGACTCTCTCTCTCTCTCTCTACTAATATATAGATAAAATAATATAAATATATAGATATCTAATATATATCTAGATCTTATATTCTATCTTAATATATATATCTATATTGGGGAGTGTGAGTGCGGGGGTGAGGTGGGTAGAGGTGGAGAGAGACTAAAGGAGAAGAGAGGTGAAGAGAAATGAATAGAGCAAAGTCAGGGGAGGCCGAGGGCACTAGGGGAGGGGGGGGGATGGCAAGAAGCTCGGCGGGGGAAGACAATGCCGAGGGAAATAATGAAAGAGGTATGCACGAAAGGACCTCAAATTTCAAATTAGAAGAATTATGCTTCATCTACGTCATTTGTTATGGAAATTCTGCCACATACCGAGTTATTCCTCAACTGTCAATAAAAGTCTATCCATCAATATACCCTACAATCCTTTTTAACCAAATTAAATCTTATTATTGGACTTATCACTTGAATCCAAAATTTAATATGAAAACCATGGGTGAAATGCAGCCTCATTTATACATCTTTTTTTAAGGTCAGGAAAACTTCAAAAGGAAGTTCAACTCCTACATGGAAATTTAAGATTGTTAGTCGCATGCCGAAATATATTTACCACTACTTTTTTTACTATTTCTTTTTCAGTAAAGATAATCATTTCCCATAAACTTATAAGAAGGTAAACGTTATGCGTATGACTTCCGCTCGAACGTCGAAATTTATATATAAAATACATAATAATAATAATAAGCCAACGCTACATCCCCATTCCTAACTATGTTATAGATTTCTTATAAGTTACCGACTTTTTAGACTAGTAAATTAAGAAAATTTGTCATACAAAACTAGCGCTAATATATCAAACGAAAACGTTTCTGTAATTGGTTAACGGAATTGTAACAATTTTGGAACCACGCTATACAGTCAAATTTATTGATCATCATCATGATTGCATCTGTCGGCACGCCTTGCTGAGTTTGTAATGAATGACACCAGATCCATATCATTGTGAATAAAATCTTACAACATATATGATAACTTTAATAATAAACACTTGCATATACGAGGATCTCGTAGACACACAATCAAGACGATCTCCAGTAGACATTAACGATTTTTTTTTTGTTAATATGCAAATAATAACAGGCACTAGGTAAGGAATGTTACGCCTTTTGTTCTTAATCTTTACAGGGTGTCCCCAAACGTGGGCAAGGCAAAAGCGCCTCATTGGAGGTGAAAAAAAGGAAAATATCGATGTAATATTTTTATCATATCACAAATGAAGTCTTGGCTTTTTGAATACCGTTTACAGATCCGGTTGGTCATTGTAAATCCAACGAATGGCTAATATTCCCAATAGAGGGTCGCGATACACAAACAAAGCTCTCCATTGACGCCTGTATAACAATTTTAGTGACAAGTCCCGACGCCTGAAATTCGCGCATGTGTAGTACATTCGGGCGACTGACCTAAATATACAACACAATCGAATGTGTGTACATTGTACGTGACATGCAAACCATCTTTGCGCACCCACAAACACTTTTCCGCGCTATAATTCATGTACGCGATGCAAATACTCATATTGCATTTCCCAGTTCAACTTGGTTCCACTGCCGGAAAATGCCCCAGCATATTCCTTGTCACCTTATTTAAAGTGGATGTCACCTTGCAATGATGACACTGTGGTTCAGGAATGATCTAAGTATACCGCACCCATAGTAGATTTCACTAGTCACATTATATGGCGCATAATCTACCATTATTTAAGTACTTTATCACCGCCTCAATTCCGAGATTGACTCATGGCGCAACGGTACTGACAAAAAACAACACAACACTGACAACGGAAAGTCTTTATTTAAATTCTGTTCCCTTCCGATAGCCGAGACCATATCGGATTTTCCCATTATCAATGCGAATATAATTTTTACCACCCGAGTCTAAAAAGTCTCTCGAACGTCATGAACCACAATACAGAATTTCAAAATCTCCCAGCTGTATCGCAATATGACGTCACCTTCAGTAATGAATAATGTAGCGGCGCTTCGTCACTATTAAAATGTATTGAAAGACTTTTAAATCAGAACGATGAAGAAACTATTTAAGATGTGCAATAATTATTGTCTTATAATGTCTATATGTTACCAGCTGAGTGTGCTCATTTTTATGTTCTTTACTTATTTATGAATTCTTTAGAATGTTTTACTGAGAAAAAATAACATTGATATGAGTACAAGAAAAAACATCAAGCCTTAACTGTGTGATGGAATAAATCTTTCAATCATAACATGCATGTTCTAGTGTGTTAAGGTATCCCATATTGTGTAAATGTGCACAATTGATATTTCACCCTCCTATGTAAGGCACATATCTCCGGATTGCAACACCCAAATTAGATGCTTAAACGGTATTCAAAAGCAAGACTTCCATTTATGACAGGGTCTAAATTATCACATCACTGTTTTATTGTTTTCACCTCCAACGAGGATGCTTTGTCATGCACATTTTTTTGTGGACACCCGGTTGTCAAATCTTTTTTTCGCGTAAAGTAATCGTGATACAGAGCAACTGTATTATCATTTTCATCACCAGTTGTGTTGTTATGTAAATTGGCATACAAGCTAGTTCCGCTCAATAACAATTATGTTCACTTTGCTAAACTCGTGGTACTTCTGAGTAAAAATAAAACGAACCTTGCCTCCAGGTTTTTGAAAAAGGGAAGTATTTTTTTTAATATTTATCCATATTAGCATTATTGTGGTGAATTACCACAAAACGTGGGTGCAAAAAGTTCTTGTACATTAGCAAAGCTGTCAGAACATCTCAATTTCTGTAACATCCTATTACTAAATTATGACTGAAATGTTAAAAATCTAAGAACTTATAAGCGGGCCTCAAAAACGGAGCGAGTGGATTGCCATTAACCATATTTTTAACTCGGCCCAACACAAATATATTCCTAATCAAAGATCAATGCAAAAGCCACTACTGATAGGGTTACCATTTAGCAATCGTAAAAACTCACGCCACCATCATCAGCACCACACCGCCAGTCGGTAAAAACGTAATTTATGACCAAATACCATATGATTCTATATCAATGAATCAATGAATTCATATGGCCGTCAATACAATAAAGTGGTCTGATCGTGAACTACTTTCAACTGCAGGATATCTATCCTGCTTTTTTGTAGTCAAGAAATTTTAATTACAACCATAAGAAATATTTTTCAAATGTGATAACCAATTCCAATAGCATCCGGAATGGCTTCCAATACTCTAAGATGGCTAATTGATAACTTTATCTAACCTAGTACTGCTATGTATGTGTATATCACTGTAGGTCAATCAGATCAGTTAACAGAGTAATCGACACATGTAAGACGCTGTCCAAGATGGGTATCCAATATGGCTGGAAATGGCACTTACTAAGCGGCAAAAAAAAAACCCGATCACTAATAGTCTAGAGATATATTTCTCTTTGTTTTTGCAAGGTAAGTTTTAGGCGTCTATTGGCATCCACATTAGGACATTTGATGAATAACGAGTCAATGACACTTACTTTAGTCTTACTGAGATTTTTTGGAAGTGATAGTCCAACTAAAAATCACAAAAAAAATATATCTTTAGCCTGCAGCGTGAATGAATTGTTGACGTTTAATGACTGGCATTTGCAGCCATATTGGACACCCATCTAGGATGCCATCTTGCAGATATCAATTACTTTATGTTATGCTATTTAAACTGTTCTGAATGCGTTATAGTGATATACACAAACAAAACAGCTCTATAATAAATTATAGCTAGTTTGGAGCCATCGTGAATGGTTTATTGATTTGATTATCAAATTATTGAAATCGATTCATAATGGTCTCAATTTATTGAAATCCATTCATAATGGACATTGCAGTGCACTGCAACACTAACACGCCAACCATAATCAATATTGCCAGGAGACTTATTCGCTCATTCATTCGGAATTTGTCTGAAAATCAATACACACGGATTGTTGAGTTATACCACACGGTCACCATTGAAAACTCCATAAAGTGTAACCTTTGGTTAGGGGATTTTGCGTCTTTCGGGCGTTCTAGCTCAGCCATTTTGCACGCCTTTTTACAAGCGAGGTATTAAATGAAAGAGCAAGACCTAGGCAACAAAGTTTATATTTCGAAAACTTTCAAAATTATCTGACTTGGGCACAACACTGATCGAAAAATATGCCGAAATACTTTTTGTACCAACTGCATTACTCCTTTACGCTCATGTCTTCTGTCAAATGCAAACACCGTGCCGTGCACAACATGCGCATAACACCTGTAGCGTCATGTTACAACTACCTTCTTCATCTGTCCACAAAGACGCTCACCTATTTGGTACTGATTAGAGAATTAACGTCGGAAGATGTAATAATAATCGCAATGAAACTAGACTGTGAGGCTATCGAAATATTCAGAAGAATAATATAATCGCTAACTGCAAATACAAACGTACGCAAAAATTGTTTTAGGGGACGAGGCAATCAAGCTTATTGGTGATACAATAAGGACGGTCTTGATTTGTATAGTAGATTGGATAAAATGAATTGTGTAATCAGTGAAAGCATCGAATTTATAAATATAACTATGACCTAGACCTGACAGTATTTTTGAACAAGCTCATGCATAACTGTTATTATATTAGTACGTCAGCCACTTTGAAAAAGGGCTCTAGTTTTCGAGTTAGGGTAGGTGGTCGAGTAGAAAAATGCCAATGGTACCAGGTGTTAGGGACATATGTGTGGATCATCACCTGGGTGGATGTAGAAATCAGAAGTGGTGCAATTATTTTTTTATGGGCCAAAAAAGGTCAAAATTGACCCAAATTAGGTAAAAATCATAGAATGGTGATTTATTTATTCCGACTTCATATTGAAATGCAACACTAATAAAATTCCCCCACTATATAGCTGTAGATTCAAGAAGAATTTGAATGTTGGAATCTGGGGTTATTTTTTACCCCAGAAAGGGCCAAAAAAGAGTCAAAGTTGACCCAAATATGGTAAAAATCATAGAATGGTGATGTATTTTTTCCATCTTAATTTTGAAATGTAACATTTCATTTGCCCCACTATATAGCTGTAGATTGAAAAAAATGAATGTTGGAATCTGGGATTATTTTTGACCCCAGAAAGGACCAAAAAGGGGTCAAAATTGACCCAAATTAGGTAAAAATCATAGAATGGTGATTTATTTATTTTGACTTCATATTGAAATACTATTTAATTCCCCCACTATATAGCCGTAGATTCAAGAAGAATTTGAATGTTGGAATCTGGGGCCAATAAGGGGTAAAAATTGACACAAATGTGGTAAAAATCATAAAATGGTGAGGTATTTATTCCATCTTAATTTTAAAATGTAATAGTATATAGTTTATTTGCCCCACTATATAGCTGTAGATTGAAGAATTTGAATGTAAACCCCAGAAATGGCCAAAAGGTTAAAAACTGACTTAAAATGGGTAAAAACAAGGACAATTGTATTTGGTATGCATACATGTATGTTTCAATATTAAGGCAGGAATTTCAATAATCAATTGCCAATTTAAAATCTTTATTCACTTTTATCAGTAGTGACATCCAAAATTGAAAACTTTGGATAATAATGGTTAAATTACACCCAATTTGGTCAAAAAAAATTAACCAATTAATGCATGGTTTACATATCTGCAGTCTTACTCTGTTAAAACTGGTAATAATGTACAATATCAGGCTTGTAACCAGGGGAGGGGCGTGGGGCTGACGCTCCCATTCCAAAAAGCCCCATAACACCTAAAAGGCCAAAAGTAGATTTTGCGAGTGAAAATATGTAGGTAAAAAGTCCACTTTTGCCAGATTTGCCCCCTTTGTAATTTTGGGGGACTAAATTTGCCTTTGTAATTTTGGGGAAGTCCCCTTTTGAAAAAAAATTGCCCCTCTCCTAATTTAGTGTTCCTTTTACTGACATTCGCAATGAAAAACTTTGAAAGGGATCAAAATGGTCCAACCCAAATTGGTCAAAATTTAACCCAATACGCCACAATTTCAGTCCTTTTTTCTTCAAACTAGGTAAAACAATCCAGAAGGAGAGAAACAGTTGGTCTGTCAGAATGAACGCTATCCTAAAATGTTGTTGAATCTGATCTTTTGGTTTATTTTTGCCCTGAAATTATTACAACTGTTTTACTATTATGGTTAAGTATGTAATATGAAAGTCTGTTGTCTCCAGAGCAACTAATAAAACATCTTACTGTATGGTGCAGAAACATTGACAATGAAGGGGGAGCTGCAGGACTTTTTAAGTGGCACTTATACCAGGCAACTCATACCAGTTGAAAATATCTCCTGGAAAAAACATCCTACCGAATATTGGATCTATGGTGAAATACCTCCTATTACCACAATTGTGGGACAGAATAGAGCACAGTTCGGTAGGCGTTGCTTTCAAGTCAAGGAACAGATTATATCAGACCTTTATTCTGTGGAGTCTTCCATGTCCAAGTAGAGGTAGGCCAGTCAAAATAGAATGAATGCTGCCTTAACCCAACACTAATTGCAACAGAATCAATTCCAACAGAATTGTATTGAGAATACCTTTAGAAACAACATATCAAAAGTCTACTAAAATCAAAGGAGTGGAACATATATTTTTAAGGGGGTAAGGTTTATACAGGGGTCAAAATATGAAACGTATCAAAACGCGTCGAAAATTATGCCAACGTGTTCGTTACATTTCCAGGATTAAAAAAAAGTATAGTTTGCCATATCTGCAGGTTGTAGTTCAATAGTTATGAGTCAAAATAGGTTCAAGGTCACAATGGGAGAATAATTGCCCAATTGATAGCTTTTAATTCACACTCTTTTGGGGTCTATTTTGACCTCTTTTGGGCCCTTTCTAAGGTCAATTGTGGGATCAAATTGATTAAAGATCAACTCTTTAATGCCAAGTAAAAAAACAAAATAAAAAAACAGTTGATCGTCCCCGCCCGCTCCGATTTTGTTATTTTTTTAAAAAGCAACAACACCACCAAAAAGGCGGCTAAAAAGGGGGGAAATGAAGTCAACAAAAAATATCGGAGCACTATTGAACTCTCATACCTATTTTAAAGAGGATCCTTCATTTTGTTGAGCAATTATTTCAACCTTCTTACACACTATTTCCACAATGCAAACGCAATCTTCAAATATATCATGGTGGCCATCTTAGACATGGTGGGGCATCTTTGTAAAATAATAAAATAACAAATACCAAAGGCCCCCTCACCAACTTTTTCAAAGGTCCGGACATCACTGGTTTTAATTTTTTTTTTAATTGGCCTTAATAGCCTCTGAGTCCCCCGGGATCACGGATTTTACAGGAAGTGATCATAATATAATATTGGTGTCAATAGAAAGGTACTATTTTGTCATCTTTACTGTACTCTGTGAAAAATCGTAGGACTACATATTTAACGTAGATATTATTAGAATATCACTTAGATATGATTTTTATTTTACAACAACAGTCTTCTATAGGAGGCTTCATTAATCCACGTTTTTTAGCCCATAGCAAACGGTTGAAATGATACAGGCAGACGATAATGTAACAGATGGTATTGGGTCAGTCAGACGATTCACAATCAGATACACTATAATATATTAAATTGGGTTAATCTTGACCGAATATGTCAAAATTTAGTTAATTAACTACTACCATATATCCATAGAAATGAGGTTTCAATTAGAAGTCTTAAAATGCTGTTATGACGTCCCTTCGTGGACGCTAAGGTCAGAATACATTTCAACCAAATAAGTGAGCCTGGTGCACAAAATGACTAGATTTTTATATAGATAAACAGTTTTAATGATCTTTCTTGATTGGTTCGAGAATTTGGTATGTCAAATTAAAATATACATAAAATCAAAATCACCACAATTACAACCAATTTTTATATAACTGATGACTTATTTCCTCAGAATGCCCTAATGTCCACAGAAGCGTTGGCATTTCGAACATGATATGTCCTCACAGACAGAATTGCGAAGACTCCAGAATGACAGCGCATAAGTTCACATAAACTCCTCAGTGTGTTTATTCCCTGGAATCTTCTCAGTCCTGAAGATAACTTTTGGCCACAGTTCAAGGACGTCAAGGTTAAATTAAGTCCCTCGACGATAATACATCCACGTAATACATTCCAAGATAATCACCACGCTTTCTATCTGTCACAATTGGAATCCTTTTTGATTCCCGATCACTTTCGGCTTCAAAGCGACAGTAGAATAATACGCACTTCTGCTCACATGGATTAAAAATATAATAAATCCTGGCACTGGACAGGTCTGCTCCTCAAGGCAAGTAAACTATCTATCACACAGCTACTTGTTTATACTAGTGGGATGCTGGCAGAGAGTCCTTTCCCCCCTTCCATTGATAGTATTTAACTACTCACAAGATAGATTCCCCTTTCTAACATAATCTATCATCATTCTTATGTCATAAACATTACCCTGCACCATAATACATTTCACAATTAAATTACATCACTTCATATATAATAACTTTGTGGGGAATCTCAAAACAAAACAAGTTTCTAATTTTAGCATACCTTTGGGAATTTCCCCACTTCCCTATTGGCATCTAAACATGTTCACTTAGCAAAACAACTATGGGTATTCCCCTTTCTCTCTTTTAAATAGTAAACAAATCCTTTTCCCGTGAGAAAATCTCTCTCAAATAAAATTGAAGAAATAATATTTTTTTAAAAGTTTATCAGAAAAATTGAGGCATATAACCAATGCATTAAGGAAATGATTACCCTTGCCATTTTTAACCTTTTAAACTGACTTATATTGGGTCAATCTTTTTTGCCTTTTCTGGGTCAGTTTTGACACGAGCTAGATTCCAACATTCAAATTCTTCTTGAATCTACTGCTATAGAGTGGAGAAAATGAAATACTACTGCATTTTAATATAAAGTTGGAATAAATACATCACCATTCTATGATTTTTACCTTATTTGGGTCAATTTTAAGCCCTTTCTGGAGTCAAATTTGACCCTAGATTCCAACATTCCATTTCTTCTGGAATCTTCTGCGAGTGGGGAAAATGAAATACTAGTTTAAGTTGGAATACATCACCATTCTAGGATTTTTACCTTATTTGGGTAAATTTAACCCCTTTTTTACCCTTTCTGGGGTCAATATTGACCCCAGATTCCAACATTTCTTCTTAAATGCACGGCTATAGAGCTGGGAAAATTAATACTACTATATTTTAAGATGAGGTTGGAATAAATACATCACCATTCTACGATTTTTACCTTACCATATTACCTTATTTTTACATGCTATAGAGTGGAGAAAATGAAATACTATTGCATTTTAGTATGAAGTTGGAATTAATACATCACCATTCTATGATTTTTACCTTATTTGGGTCAATTTTAAGCCCTTTTTCACCCTTTCTGTGGTCAAATTTGACCCTAGAATCCAACATTCCATTTCTTCTGGAATCTACTGCTATAGAGTGGGGAAAATGAAATACTAGTTTAAGTTGCAATAAATACATCACCATTCTATGATTTTTACCTCATTTGGGTCAATTTTGACCCCTTTTGGGGTAAAAAAAACCCAGATTCCAACATTCAAATTCTTCTTGAATCTACAGCTATGTAGTGGGGAAAATTAAATACTGTTACATTAATATGAAGTTGGAATCACCATTCTATGATTTTTACCTTATTTGGGTCAATTTTGACCCCTTTTCGTCCTTTCTGGGGTCAAAATTAACCCCAGAATCCAACATTCAAATTCTTCTTGAATCTACAGCCATATAGTGGGGAATTTTATAAGTATTACATTCCAATATGAAGTCGGAATAAATAAGTCACCATTCTATGATTTTTACCTAATTTGGGTCAATTTTGACCTTTTTTGGCCCATAAAAAATAATTGCACCACTTCTGATTTCTACATCTACCCAGGCGATGATCCCCACATATGTACCTAACATGTGGTAGCAATGAATTTTTTCTACTCTTCCACCTACCCCTTGGTGCCCAAAACTGGTCCGGGCTGACGTACTATATTTAAAAGTGTAGATTTTTCTTTCCCATTTTTCTCAAGAAAGCATTGAATATATTGATTACGTTTGTTTATGAGTAAGGTATGTCATAAGGGTGTCGGTAATATAGGGTGAATCTGAATGTACTGAACGTTTTTAAAAGTATCATTATTTTGGGGGTAACATTTTCACAACGATAAAATAATAATAATAACAATAATACATTTGCATAAATTTGCATATTTTCTTGCATAATTAATGAATTGAATAAAGCGCATTATTAACTTAAAACTGTATAACAATGGGTTGATGTTTGGTAAAACAGAATTCGCCCTTACGTAAATTTACATGCATTAAAGGCGACATCAAGGCATAAATTTAAAGGAGGTACCTAACCACATCGGATTTTTTTTTTGTGTGTGTGTGTGTATTTGGTTGAGTTTTGTACCCACTACAACCTGAGACCCTTGTCTTTTATTATTCCCCACAATTTGATTCTACAATTTTTGATTTTAAAATAACAACCTGATCTTTTTTTACCTTTTTTGCACTTTTAGCATTTTTACCCCATAACTGCAACCAATGGGCCATAGTTGGTACAAACTATACATTTTTGGAATCCTTGTGACTAGATGGCCAATATGGCATGCATTTTCAACATGCTTGGAGTAATTTAAAAGTTTGACCCCAAAGGAGAAAAAAATGGAAATTAAGAAAACTAAGAAAAGAGACTAAACGCAAGGCCGAGGTGATCGATCGGGGACATAAGAGATATACGGCGAATGTAGGGAAGAAAAGGGTAAATGCAGGCCAGACGTGGAAGGATCGGGAGATAGACGAAAGAAGAAACGAAAGAGGACAAGACCGGCAGTGGAGAGAGTATGGAGGTGAGAAAAAAATCACGAGGGAAACGACATGCAAAACAGAAGGAATAAAGGAGGAGAATATAAAGCGAAAATAAACGCCCTTGGTGTAAACAAAACCATAAAAATTTGGGGGGGCCCCTATTGAAAAGTGACACCACAATTTACACCACTAACTACCTTGCATTTATGTAGAGGATCCATACTAACTATTTTAAGGTGTTCAAACCTTAGATGTAGTCGGAGCATGACGAACTCCCTAAATAAGGATCCTATGATATTCTGCTCCTGCTCATCAGCTACACTCAATCGTGTATAAGATTTTTTTTAGATTGTGTTTTATGAAAGTGAATGAAAGCTTTTTTCTTTCTTTAGTTTTTTGTCCAAGTCCTTCTCTTCTGCTTTTTTTTATATTAAGTCATGTACAAGGCGTTTATATAATAACTCAGTTGAAATCCTCGCGTATTACTATTCTTCTGCTTTCTTTTCAACTGAGTGCAAGCCTTTATTAAACTCGAGAAAGTGCGTTATAGATTAATAAATGTATTCTACTTTTCATTGGTAGGATTTTTTTTTCATCATCTATTAAAAATTTATTTGAGTTGGCTACGATGAACTATATATCGTAAGATAAATAGATAACATATCTCCGATTGGCTATTTTATTGCGCCATCGAAAATTAGATTCTGCCTACTAGAAAAGGGTGGTTTGATGACCTCAAAGCCCTATTAATTTACCTTTGGTTTATTTTATCATCCTCTTGTGTGATTTCAAAATAAGAGGATTTCCTTACATCATAATACACAATTATAGACGTGGATTTCTTAGCATCATCTCGGCTTCAGCTAACATCACCACGAGAATTTTATCTGGTACAATAAACCTTAATTCCTGATCTCATTTCAGTATCCCAAAACCCTTATTACTCTTCTTTGGGTCAGGTTGTGTTAAATCGACGGGATTTGATGCTATAATTTCGATTGACACTGCTCATCAAGAACCGCCAGCCCTTTACTGCTCAATCATCTCCGCATATGATGGGAATTGTACGCCTGTGGACGTCATTTTTTTGTAGGTCTAATGTCGCTTAAGTTACCTCAAAAGCGTGTGACTTGAAAGTTTTGTGTATCTATTTTTCTTCATAATTGGTGATATACCCTTGACTTTTGTATTAGATTTCCGATCATAAGTTTTTTTTCTTTCAATGCAAGAATTATGCTCAACATTTCTGGTTAAAACGGTTTCTTTCGTTAATAAGTTTGATTTCCAATGAAAGCGTCTCTGAAGCTGAATATATTTAATATAAAAAATAGAAACACTATCTGCTGGACGTAATGTCAAAATATACCACTTTATAAAATCACCAGAATGCTATTTACGATTACGCAAAATAGGTTAATAGGCGAAAAATGCTCGTAGGATCTGCCAAAGTTTTGAGATAGGAAGGCATTGAAGAAAAGAGTATATAACACATTGACGAAAATTATCGGCCTCAAATGATAAGTCGGCAAAGCCGGGGGGGACTGGGGTCTTTGCAGCAAGAAGCACGTACTAGATCCCAGAAGCTCAGGCGGACCTTGATGCTGCTAAGTCTGCACTTATGATGCTTACAAGTGTGGTTGGCTTGGGGCATGTTAAGTCCAAGGCTGAAGGCACTTGACACCCTGCATCTTGGGGATAGGCATGCTGCTGCCTGGTGAGCCTTGGGGAGCTTCCTGTGGAGGGGCGCCCCACCTGATGGGAATCGGAGGTGGACGGCTGAAGGATCGCCTTGACACGTGGGGGTTTCGCATTTAGTTCTCTACTTTGCAAGCCAGTTCAGACCACTACCCTTGAAGAACCTTTCTTCAATCACCAGATAGCAAACACCCTTTCCATCCAGACTGGACCCTTTCACGATAGATGACTTCAGATCTGCCGAAGTAAACTGAAACCCCACAAGAACACCTGGTCCCGACCACATCCTGTGCAGTAGTCTGAAGAATCCACTATTCCATGATCACGTTAGAGTTTTGTAACAACACCTACATGGGAAACAAACCAGCTGCCTTTTCAACCTCCATTCATCATTCCTCTAACCAAAGAAAGTTGACCTCCAACAACCCCCAACTACAGAGGAAATACACTGTCTCCACTGGCCTCTAAGATCTACAACTCCGTGCTGCTCACAGAACACGCCTCACATAGATCCCATTCTCAGACTGAACCAATGGTTTTCGCAAGGCAGATCAACACTACCTCAGATACTTGCCCTCGGAGGGATCATGGAAGAGTTAGGAATTGCCAAGAAGAACAGCTTCAATTGTGTTTGTAGATTTTTCCAGGCTTTGACAGTGTAAAACAGGGATGTAATGCTGAATTCTCGCCAAAACTCGGTGTCCCAGATGAGGCCTGTCAAGCAATTTGCATCATGTATGATAACCCAATAGGTTTGTGCCCGACCATGGATGGGCCCCCAAGGAGTCCTAACAACTACTGGAATCCTCCAAGGAGATACTCTTGACCATCATCTTTGTAGGTCGTGGTTGATTAATCCTCAGGACAGAGTCTTGACTTGACATCATGAACGACCAAAGGATCAACCATAAACCAAGCGTTCTAGACGGCACCAAAGTATCTCACAGACCTTGACTACGCAGATAACCTAGCTCTAACAGCTGATCGATATGTGGTTCACAAAAGGGATTTAAAATCGACTAACATCAATTGAGAATGACAAGCGACAAAGTCGGCTACACTAATGCCAGAAAACTGAATATATGACTGTCGGTGAGGAAGGGGTCGTCAACCTATCTGCCAAACAGATGGTAGGCCAAATCAAAGAGGTCGAGGATTTTTTTTTTTTTCAAACACGACCAACCAATCGGCACTTGTTCCCGCCCTTAGGCGCGGTCAAAGCCGCCCCTCGGCAGTCAACCACCTTACCAATCACTCATCTAGTCATTCAAAAAAGACGAGCGCGTGGAACGTTTTCGATTATTCTTATCTAGGGTCATATGTGCCGACAGCAAGAAACAGGACTTCCTGTCACGCAAAGGAGAGCTTGAATGCCTGCAATAAACTCCACCACTTTTGCAAATTGGTATCTCAATTTCAACAGGCTGAAATTCTTTGGGGCCTGTGTAGAGAGTGTCCTGTTATATGGACCTGGACCATGAAGAGACAGGATAGACTGGATGGCACCTACACCAAGACTTTCTTAGGCGAGTACAAATCATATACTGGCGTGAGCACAAGACCAAGCACAGTATATGGAGATATTCCTCCAATTCATCTTCTGTTGCCAACGCCGTGCAGTGATTTGCCGGTCACTGTCATCGTGCGATTGATTCAAGTAGTTCTCAGACTGATGTTCCATGTTGGAAGTTACCATGCCAAAACAGGGGTCGTCGCCCATTTAACTACATTGATGTGATTGCTCGAGGAATCCAGCAGGATCCATATGACATCCCCAAATTAATGACCAAAAGTGGACCAAATGTCGCTACGTAGTGAACAGCATCCGGCTGCGGACGTTAGATAGGTAGGGGTAATTTTAGAGCATCCATGATAATACTACTGTCATCGAAACCTGAGATGAACGCAAATATGAGCGTGTGCTTAATGATTATTAGTTACATGATTATATCTTGCACGATATGTTTATTAAGCGTTGAAAATAGATAGGGGGTTCTCTTTTCTTGCGGTTTTTTACGAAGTAGTTGTTATAACTTGACATAATACATGGGGGATTTGAATTCTTGCATTTCAACTGGTGACGAAATTAATGTGCATGACATTAATATATATATTATATATATATCATTATATATATATAATATATATAGATATATATATATATATATATATATATATAGATCTTCCCAAACAATTTAATTTTTCGGTAACTCGATATTACTTTTGTTGTCATTGATTTCAACCTTCCTTGGTCATGATTTTCGCAAATTGCTCGGCGAATTCGTCCGTCAATATAAGACCGGCGTATTGAAAAAGCAAATTCTTCATTTTAATTGAATTCGTCATCGTCTCTTTCAATTTAAACCCGTGTGTAGCCTATTTTATAACATTAAATCTGGTTATTTTGGGATGGTGATGAAAGTTTTTTTCCTCAAGGTCTTCAAAACATACTAAGTTTCTGCCTTATTCTTGTTTGAGTCTTTTCGCTGAAAATTACGCAAATAAGTGAATTTTTACCAATTTTTAATAAGGAAATATATAAATTGTCAATTCGATATAAAAAATGAATCTTGAAAAACTATGTATGTTTAAGTTTAAAAAAAAAAAAAACTTTTGGAATTTTTATGATTGTGACTATTTTGGCTTAATCGTTTAATCAAGGACGAATCTCTACCACTTGTGACCACCCACATAGATAGAAGTTTATTCAAAAGAAGCATAGTGCAACCCGCGCCTTTTTCTTAGACGAGGCTGCTTTTAAAGGCCTCGTAATTGGAATGTATGGCCGATAAGGTGAGAACCAATCCTGAAATAAACACTTTATTTAATTAATGATTACCGAGAATCAAAGACAATTAAGATAAAAGACTAAATGCTTGTTCTATTCAGTAGTCATAGCCACGTGGGACAAGTTGTCACAGATTTTGGACGAATATCAACGGCCAATTGAAATACAATGACACAAAAGAGAATTGTTACTGAAACGTTAAATCGGTTTTGTGTTTCTCGTGATTCACATTTTGAGGACGAAATCCGATGTCTGTTTTATTACAAAGCAATTACACAAACGAAATTATGGGAAAACCTCTAATAATAATAATAATAATAATAATTGATATATATTAGATGCACAAACTGATTTGCTTGGGGGGTGTCTGTTTGTTGTTTGTTTGGCGTTGGGTGGATTACGCAGGACCAAACTTATAACAAACTTAGTCGAAGGTTATTATTTGCATTGCATCGTAGAAAAGATATTCATAATTCTTACGTCTCGAAACTGGGCTCAGTACGACAGATGTTTTATAATACATGGTCACCAGGTACAATACGCAAAGACATCCTCATGTACTTTTGCGTTATAATTGGTGTTTCTGGAAGCTGGGTTTATATGATATATCAGTCTGTTATACTCTCACAAGTTTCACACCAATTCACTTAGAATAATCCCCCCGGCAAAATTAGGTGTTGCCGTAAGTCAATGAAAATGCTAATGCTTACGTGATAGTGTGTAGTGTACTGAAGTTGTTGGGTGTCCGTTATATACAATGGCAAAGTTCTGCTCAGAATTATTAAAGAGCGGTCCAGCT
>JAMKCH010023911.1:0-19349 GCA_023653785.1 Ophioderma brevispina
TCGCCTACTTGCAAGGATTTAGCACCTTTTTTGTGCTTGTGTGTAGCGCGCACGACCGCTCGTCCGGAGGGATGCGTCCGGTGGGATGCTGCTGAGATGATGCCTACGTCGCGTACGGCCGCTGTTTGCAGGTCTGATTCGAGTCTGCGAGTATTTCCAGAATCGCAAGAACCTGGGCTTTATCTTGTTGGATGTCATTGTATTTGGTTCCTCATCTGTCTAATTCTTGTTTGGATTAAAATTATCCTACGCACACTGATGCGTTAATGCCAGTTTGGTGTCCGTTCCATTCTTTTCGTCTGTAGCTAATTGGGTTCATTTTGAATTTTTTAATTTGTTCTTTTTTGGTTTTGGTTCATTTTACCATGTTTATTTGCGCCAATTTTTATTGCGTGGCGTGTTTTTTGTGTTATTTGTATCTGGGTGGTTATTTTTCTATTTTTATCACCATTTAAAGAAAAACCTGGTATAAGTCTTTCCTTTCAATGGACCCTGCCCATTCTTTTGTTTTATGCAAATTCGGCCAAAGCTTTTATTTTGGATTCCTTACTCATAAACTGTATGTTTGGTGACCTTCTTTCCCCAGTCAGGGTCTATTTGGTTTTTTTGGTTGTTCGAAATGTGGGGAGGAGTTTTAGGGAAGTTGTGTTATTAGGAACTCTCAATCACCCTAACTATGCTCTGGGTTTATTTCTGCTATCGCCAGCGTCAGGATTGGGAGTGCCTATCAATTTGTTTTTAATCACTCAAAAATTTATCCATCGAAGTTGGGTACATTTTGTGGCGTTAGCCCCTTTTTTTATTAATCAAGGACAATTTCATGTAGTGGCCTTAGTTGGTTGAGATTTAAAGTACTCTTATGAACTCACTTAGATTTGGTATACAGAGAAAGGAGTAAATTTAAATTGCCATGCTGTATCTCTTGGTCAAGTTTCTGGTCTGCTCAGAAAACTTTTTTGGCACCAGTTCGCTTTTTCTTGGCCCACGAGGTCGGCTCATTGCTTTTATTTTGGCATTTATTTTGATTTCATTCATTAATGGCATTATTCAAAGCTTTACTGATACTGAATGTGACGAGCCAGAAGTACCTGACTTCATGCTCTGCCGAGTATGCTCTATGTATTAATTAGAGTACTTATCAATGTTTATCCCTGACAAATAAGCAGATATTACGGTATTTTTCATTTATTTAGTTCAGGCTCCAGAGGTATTTGACTTCACTTTTCTTGCACCTCATTTTTTCAGTCTATTGCCTTATTCAATTATTATTATTGCAAATTTACTCTGTTAGATATCGGATTCCGCGGCCTTAAGTGTACCTGACTTCCGGTTAACAATTTAAGTTAATATTCAAAACACAATTCGTCAGCCCCAAATCACATACTGTCGTTTTTCACAAATCGGGTTTTCGAGAAAATCGCGATTGAATAAATTCTTTTGTAATGTATTGCTTTCAAGCTGTTGATTTTGTTACAAGTACGCCATTGTAACGTACCTAACCACAAAGAAAAACATTCGAATTTTCTGTCTAAAGTGATTTTTGGTGTAATGATACTCACTGTAAATCCTAATATAGCATCAAGTTTATATCGGTATGAAACGAATATTTCCATTTTTCTAATCCCCGATTTACAAATCCGACACTATCAGTCACGATGTGATGCATCCCTTGATGTGTGCCTCGAAATACAAGTGCAATCCACGGTATGTGGAAAACTTGTCGTGGACACGCGGCACTAAAATGCGTAATACGACAGAGCATCAATCGCTGTGACATAATTCCTCATGCAAAATATAAGAATCGTTACCTAGGATATTTCCTTTTTTGTATCAGTGATTGTGGTTGATCTAAATCAAAATAAAATCAAATACTAAGTAAGGGAATTAGGAATTTAATGACGACTTAATGACTAGACTGAGCACACCTATCTATCGCGTTTTTTCGTAAGATGTTTGTTTATTATAAATCGCTAGCGCACCGCATTGCTAGTTCAATTTACGATATGACGCTAACACGAGCCTATTCTAAAAATCCCAATCAACACAATATCTTCCCTCCCTTTTAAAGAAAAAGATGAATCTTGAAGTTATATCCTTTTTTGACAATAACGGTCCAGTTCTCAGACTTCCAGTTCTGGTAGAATCAAAAGTTCTGCTTTCAATCACTTTTCCTGAGTTCTTGCATCATATCAGGTGATACGAAATAATGTAATGTGCCAGTGCAAAGTGACTTTGAGTAAGGCTTCATAGCGATTCAAGTCCTTGTATAAAAGTCTGTGATTTTCACGTATTGTTCTTAAGCATTTTAACAGGTCAAATCAGCATCCGATAAATAATAAATGAACACAGTGAAATCTTGGCCAGGCAGATTCATTAATTCCAAAATTTGAGCCACAACTCTCAATTTGTCTACACTAATTTTTGACATTAGAAATCCAAATTTTTCCTATGAACCAAACAAACAACAATCTGCTTAGGGCCACCATCACTGTTTCCTTTTCCTAAACTAGAGGTTGTTTTTTATTTTAACACTCACTGCCATGGTTATTTCTCGGCGGATGTTGCTTATACCACACAGATCTAAGCTAATCTAAACTGGCACATATCGCGAAGTCTGCGAATGTTGTAAGAAGTCATGCTTGTAAAGTGTACCTAATGTTGCTTCCCCTACTACAAAAATATTCAACAAATGTTTTTCTACACAAAAACACTGAAGTACTAATGTAACCATGTCTTAAGTGGTGAACTCGTGCTGTTTCCTTCGGGTTGGTTTTAGAAAGTCTGGTACTCTCTTCTGCTGACTCTCTGGTGCAGCCTCTGGCGGTTTTTTGCTGGCTGGTTTGGATGGTATCCCCTCTGGTGTGGGTGCCGCCAACTGGTTGGTTGCAGTTGGTAGGGCATCTATGACATACCTCCTCATTGTCCCGGTTACTCTGCAGAAGTCATGAGGTGTCGGCGGTTGCGTCTGAACACAACAATCACCGTTTCATCATTCTGTCCTTTGTAGATTTGTGTGGGGAGGACTTCCACATCACCCCCTTTCTGCGACCAAAGTGGTTTTCTGGTAGGTTGGTTTATCCATATTCTGGATTCTCACAGTATCTCTCCCCCCTGTAGTGGTGGCAAGAAACCCGAAGTCCTGTCATAGTTGGCTTTCTGGTCTGGCCTTCAGCTCACGTCTTTTTGGTTTTGAGAAGCTGAGTTGGTTGGCAAAGGTTTCTCTAGCAAAGTCTTGGTATGTGGAGGATTTGGATCTGATACGCCGATTAAACAGGAGCTCCAGCTGGAGACTTTGTCCCTGCCTACTGGTGTTGGGCTCTTAGATTCTGCAGCGCTTGGTAATATCTTCTCCACTACTTGAACCTTGCGTATCATGACTTTCATGATCTTCACTGCGTTTTCCGCCTGTCCATTTGAGGCTGGGTAGCGTGGACTTGACGTAGTGTGTTTTAAGTCCCACAGATCGTAAGTCTGGCGAACTCTTGCTTGATAATTTGTGGGCCCGTTTCCTGACCACTTCAATGGGAGTTCCTTGTCGTCAAAAATGCTTTCATTACAATTTATAACTGCCTTTGCTGGGTAGTGCTGGTCTCTCAGTGGCGTACTTCAATATACTGATGTAATATTCTAACAACTGTTCAGTAGTCTTACCATCTATCGTAAAGAAGGTCTACCCCCACTATTCTTTCTTCCATGGTAGCTCCTGGCATCCCTCCTCATGTGGTTGCATAGGTTCTGCAGGCTGTTTACGCTGATTAGCAATGCCGTAGGACATACGTTAACCATTCTGTGACGTCTTCATTAATTCTTGGCCAGTAGAGTACATCGCGTGCTCGTCACTTACACTTCTCATTGCCAAGGTGCCCTTTTTTGTGAATCGGGCTGTAGCATGTCCCTTCTGGAGACTGTAGGGATAACCTTCTTTCCCTTTGAAGAATATTGTCAACTACCGTTAGCTCTTCTCGAATTCCAGTAGTCATCACATTCTGGTGGACAGCGTTTTTCCCTTTCATCTGGCCATCGCTTTCAGATTACTTGGTGAGCTTTAGTAGGTTAGGATCTTTCAGGGTTTCTTCTTTGATCTCCGCTAGTCTGGTTGTGGCTATGGTGTACTTTCAATGTATTCACAAAGGCTCCGTTCTTTCTTCCATCATGGAAGACATTCAGTTGTGGATCTGACTGGAAGGCTCGGCAGATAATGCGTCAGTCCGTATCAACTTTCTTCCCTGGAGTGTTATTCTAGATCGAATCAATACTCTGAAGACTAATACCATTCGCTGTAGGCGTAGTGGCTGTCTGGCCAGTGTTTCTTGACAGTTGATTAGAGGCTTACTGGTCATCCTCATCAGCCAGGACTTCATTCCATACACATATTGGTGGAATCTTCGCATAGCGTACGATAATGCTAAGCACTCTTTTCAATTTGGGCATAGCGTGTCTCGGCGTCCTAGCTGGCCCTAGATGCATAAGCTACTGGGCCCCAACCATCTTCATGTTTCTGAAGCAATACGGCTCCCAAGCCTGTCCTGGAGGCTCTGCAGATATCTTTGGTTGGGTTTTCTTGGATCATAGACTTCAGGACTGGTTTCGATATCAGTGCTGTTGCTCAGTCGTTCATGCCGACTCTGTTCCGACCCCACAACCACCATTCTGCTTCTCCTCCAGTGCTCGCGTGTGCCAATCTGGTAGATACATCTGGTATGAGCTTATTGTTGTAGTTCACCATAACCATAATCTTTGGTATACTGCCTTGCCCTCTGACGTGGCATGCTAAGGATTGCTTCAGTCTTCTTCGATCGGTTTAAAATCCCTCATCACGCACAAATGTCTCCAAGATATGTCAGCTGGTTTTGTCCGAATTGAATTTGTCAGCATTCAGTTTTAGGTTTACGCTTCTGGATTTCTCTAGCACTTTGCGTAGACGCTAATCATTTCTTCTCTTGGTTGCACCCACACAATTTATATACGTCCACATAAGTGTCCTACTCCTTCATGTCTTCACATAGACAGTGATCATCTTGAGCTATGGAAATGCGTCTGGAGCCATGGCCAAACCCCAAGGGTAAGTCTCAAAACGGTACCCGAAATGGTGTTTATGAATGTGCACAGTTTAGAGCTGTCTTCATCTATCTTTATCGGCCAGAGCCTGATTAGCACCAATTTTGTTAAGAACCTTCGCATTGGAGAACTGCGCCAATCATTTCTTTCTCGTGATGGTAAACTTGAAATTCTCTCTCTACTGCTTTGTTCAGGTCTCTGGTGTCCGGCACTTCTCAGGTTGCTGTCTTTCTTCACGACTGTTACCAAAGCATGTCCCCAATCTGTGGTGTGCCCTGGATTTTGGTGATTACCCCCATTTTCTCCATTTTATCGGAGCTCTCCTGCTCCGTCAACTTCTCTCTCAAGGGAAAGGTAACCTCCTGCAGGTATGTTTTAAATTTACCGGTAACAAATTTTGTCAATGTTAGATTTTTGGTATTTCCCAGGGAGGACACCTAGGCCCTTGATACATCGCAAATTCCTCTGAAGTGGTGTGTACATGGAGTTTGATGGAGATCTTAATTCATGATGTTCCAAAGGCGTTGATGATCAGCTGAGTTTTCTCCACAGGCGTTCAATCCTAGCCAGGTTGATATCTCTTGTTACTTTCACCTTCTGTTGTGACCACCAATGGGAGTCTCTACGTCCTGTTTTGTATGTTCCTACTTCTGGCCATACTGCCTCCAATCGGATTGGTATAGTAGCTCCTTATACCTCTGATCTTTTTAATATTCCGTCCCTCGTTAAGGGTGGTTTGGCTTCACCCTTTGGTATTCATCCACCGGAAGAACGTTGACCTGTAGCCCCAGTTCTATTTTAATGATCTGTGGTGCTATTTCGTTCATTGGAAACTATCCACTGCGGTCTGATGTCTTGTGAAATTTAAACCTCTTCCAAAAAGAGCTCATCCTGGAATTCACTGTTATCATCTGTTTCTACTTGATGGAGGCTCTTCACTGTAGGGCAGTGTGTTGCCAGTGATTCTTCTCATTACAATCTCTTACATGTAGTACCCCATGCTGGACACGATCTTGGGAGATGCCTTCTTCCACAAGTTTTGTCAGATAAAGTCCTATCTTTCTTCTTCCCACCTGGTTTTGTTCTGCTCCACTTCTTGGCTTCACCCCACTTTTATGACTTCTGGACTCTTCTTTCTGATGGTATCAGGTTTTGGCTTCCTCTTTCTGGGAGATATTGCCTCAGCCTTCTTGGACTATTTTCATAATTTTTGCCTATCTCAATGGGCCTGCCATGTCCGCATTGCCTTCATCCATACGCTTTTTCTCTGACCTTAGGTTCTCTTGCGTTGTAAGACAATGCTCTCGGAGCATTCTATCCTCATCCTGGTAACTGCTCGGCTTCAACAGATTTTGAGGTCAGTCAACAAAGTTTGTCAATTTCTCTGTACTTCTTGACATTCTGTTTATGAAGTGAACGTGGCCTCTGCTTTCATTTTCTTTTTGGTGCTCACATATTCTTCAATTTTGCATAAACACCCTCCAGTGTTTCATTCTCAGCAGGTCGGGCCTGGCGATCCTTGGCTTCATCTGCTGCGAAGCTGGTTTCCCATTGAAAGTTGTTACATCCTCTCTCTTCCCTTATCCAATGGTATGTCATGATCTATTCACTTTCTGCAAACCTCGGTTTATCTCCATTGGACCATTGAAGTAAATTACAGTGCTGCTTAATCTCTTATTCTTTAAGAAATCAGGACTGTCCCAATGCATAATTGGTCGGGATGTATATACTTTTTCAGCCATAATTACATAGATTCTACAATGTCCTGCCTCTGCTGCAAAACTGTTCGTATTTTTCGCTTATTGCGTACGCCCTCTCGAAAGCGCCCGCACGTTGAAAAATTCAGACTGGATTCTCAATGTCCCTTGAGCACGAAAAATTTTGGACTTTAGAAAAATTTGAGTCTTTTACACATCGTGCTCACAGTCGCTTTCAGTCCGGTTGCCGCGCTTTTGTTTTCACCTTAGATTCTTCTTCAGAAGTCATCTGTAATGGAGTCCACTTCGTACACCATGTGTTATCTTAGATCCTCTCTCAGTAAGGGGACTTAGGAGATTTCATGACGACTTTTAAATGACTCTAAACTGATGCACACATATCCTAGGCTTCGTAGATGTTTGGTTTATTCGCTAAAGGCGCGAACGGGCATTGCCATTCAATTTACGATATGACGCTAACGCGAGCTATATAAAAATCCCAATCAACACAGTGATTTGATACCTGTTATATGAAGAACACATTTGAGAGTGCTTTCTTATATTGATTTTGCTGGGAAATAGATTTTCACCGTCAATCTTAAATATGGCATCAAAGTGTAATATATCTGAATGTGAAAATTATAGTTCCATTTTTACTCCCGATTTTTTACAAATACGACGCATAGGCTCTATGTGATACACCGATAGTAAGTGTTCCGCAATCGTTGCAAATACGACAGTATGTGAAATCTTACACGCTACTCTCAATCACCTTAAGACCTCATAAATCCTATACTAGGACCATGCCTTACCCGTGTAACAGCGCAATATTAATTATTAGCTTTTATTTAATCTCACATTGCCTTACTGAGAGCTCTCTTCGTGTACAGTTCATTTTAAATATATCGATGCGACAATTACGTAAGGAACAATCGGGGCTCTTGAATTCGGTTGGACATACTCATGTTCGTCCCAGGGTTCTGAAAGTGACCCTGACGGGACCATTTTCCATGAATAGAACCCTAACAGGGACCGGTTTGGTGTGAAATTACAGTATTTTCAATTGAAAATATACCCCTAACGGCCAATTTGCAGTGAAATTATACCCCTTTCGGGACCTGATTCTCTATACATGAAGAAAGAATACCTTTCAATTTAGGCAATATACCAGAAAATGACACTTTGCTACTGCAAGAAAATTACACCCTCAGGGCTTATTTTGCTGGTATGTTAGTTAATTATTCAATATGTATCAATTGAACCATTTCATTCACAACTGAATTTGAATACCCTATAGGGAACCGTGATTATTTGGAATTTGATACCCCTAGCGTATCGCATTAACTAGTCTTTTTTGGAAGCGAGGCACGAGTACCCCCGACCAAAATCCCCCCCCCCCCCCCCCCCCCCGAAGGAAACAATAGGCCTATACCACAAGGCAAATCTTGGATTGAAAGCGTTGTATTGTCCTGTACGGCCATTAAAGTTAAAGCAATATTAGCACATTTTTGAGAGCGCCCCCATTTTCAAAAAGTGAATTTGCACACGGTTAAGTGGTAATTGTTAGGAAAGTATAACCGGCCGAACAGAATGCTAAAAAATGCATATTTATCACAAAATAAGCTATTGTAATTAGCAATTGGGATCCCAGATTGACTTAACGGCCGGAGAGTTGGAAATGCTCGTTTATGTCCTCCATGAGAATGAAATAGTGCCAACCTCGAGAAAATAACCTCTAACTTGGCTGCCTGAACTATTAAAACAACTAATGGATGAAGCGTAAACACGTTACATGGCGCTATTCCGGCTATTTCCACATTGGAAGGCTGTTCCAGCAGCCGTTGTATATTATCGGGAATCCCCGATAATAATTAGTCTAGTACAAAATTCCTCGTTTGTGGGACACATAGGACATTTTCGAGTTAGCCATACAGGTATAGTTACGTAGCCAGTTACCAATGCAATCGTGTAAAAATATCCCAAATTTTTGAAACATTGGGGGCGTCTGTCTTCGAAAAAAGGTGCTAATATTGCTTTACATGATTGACAGTGTACTTCCCGCTTTTACCTTCAATCAAACGGGAGATTTTGGTAATAAACCCTGTAAATTTTTGGCGCAAATATATTCCGTTCAGAATAAGATAAATTGTAGTTTTACGACATATTCGTTTATCTAACGGCTTGAAGTGAGTGATTATCATTGTGAAATCATGCTTGCAATAATTGGAAAACTGGCAAAACTCGGATCACATACCCTCATCTGTGGAATAGATGAACTGAAATTGCTAGCAGTGGTTCAATTTTAAATAACTTAAATATTGGCATCGAACTACAGTTTAGCTCACTGTGAAAAAGAACCGTTAAGTTGACAGACTCCGTAATGGGCATTTGCAGTAATGCGAGAAAGAAAAAAATACATGGCAAATTTTCCGATGGAAATGCCGTAAATCCTGTAAAGAAGCCTTCTGTAATGCCCGATAATATACCTTTTATTCTCCAAGATGACTTTCTAATTACCCATTACAGGGTTCCGGGGTCCGTAAAATACATTTTTTACAGTAACAATATTGTCCGTGGGCACACTAAAAACACCAAGTCACTAGCACCGACTAAAAATTGGGTCAAAATTATGGCCACAAAAGGGTCATTGCACACTTTCTTTAACCACAAAAGTGGCCAACATTTGTTTTTTTTTAACCCAATTTTTTGTCGGTGCATGTTGACTCAAACCGGGGTCAAAAATTACCCCGTTGTTGAAATTATTTTGAGGGTGCATGTTAAAATAGTGGTTTGGTTCAGTCGCATCTTATTTTCCAATATATGAGGTGGTTCGTAGTCTCCTATTTATAGAGAGGAAAAAAAAGACCCAGAATACACACCCGATGATTCTTGACTTTTCTTTGAACATGTGTTTTATAGAACAATTCGTTATGACAAAGTTTTTTGTTTTGTTTTCTTTCTCTTGCAAATTTAATATCTTTAATCTTATAGCCTTCGTCTACCAAGCACCTTTTTAAACAAACGGTTTACCATATGGAATTTGTTACCAATTCCCATTCGAGACCTAGGAATTTGTACCAGTGGTAGCTATGGACTCTCTTGCCATAAGGAGAACCATCATACCTAGTAGAGCGTCCGCAATTGGCAAATTGTATAAGTCACAGCGCACAGCAGGGTTAATAGGCTAAATCCAATAGTGCACACAAAATAAGAATATCGGATTTTTAAATTATTGGGGTTTTCGGCTCTAATTATAGGCCAATGATGAGTTTGATATTCAATCATAGTTAGAGCTATACTTTGTGCATATATTTTTCCAGAATATACATAAAAACAAACCTCGACTTGCGGCATATTTGAACCCTCAGTGAAACCTTCTTTTTTTCGTTAAAAATGACTGGAAGGGGTTGAAATTGACCTGTTAGCCCCTCCCCCCATCCTTGGTAAGCCGAATCTTCAAGTTAATTTAAAACCAGCCTTACCTCTACTCATTTTGGAATTATGCCTGTATGGATTTTTCTTCGCCTTATTTAAGCTACACTGCAAAGCTATACAACGTCTACAGATAGTTTGCATGCGAAAATTTGCTTCCATGGCATTTGATATAGGTCTTATATCACCTTAGACTCCCGTCTTTGTCCAATATAAAAACATTTCTTTGTATTGTTTTGTTTCGCTACGACTTAGTTGTCAATAAAAGATAAGTTTTTGCGATTTGTAGGTCTGGTTGTTTTTTTTTTGTCGAGTCAAACAAAAAACAAAGCTGGCATTTGTGTGTGTTGGTGTGTGTAATGTGTGTGTGTGTGTTCGTGCGTGCGTGGGGTATGTTTTGTAATGTTTGTGCGTGCCGTGCGTGTGTGCTCGTGCGTACATGTGGCTGGCTTTATTTTCATCCAATTTTAATATTTTAAATGCATTCGTGATCCAGTAGTCAGTAAACCCGCTAAAACCCTAAAATTATAATTCAGGAAATGCTATTTCAAAGTCTCAATTTTGCGTTTTTGGTGCAATCACATAACTGTTTTTCTCTTGTTTTGAAAAAGACATCCCCCTTTCAATACTGAAAATATAACAATTGAAACTGTTAAACTCATGTTTTAATTACAAGCGTATTGACTTAAAAAGTATTTACAATTACGATTCACATGACCCAACAGAAACTCTTTTAAAAAGTGAAATAAAGACCTCACAACATCCCCTTTTTCAAATCTGAAAATACACAATTGCAAATGTTAAAAATCATGTTTTATACAATGGCGGATTTGAATTAAATGTATTTCCAATTACGATTTCACTAATGACACAACCTTTAAAAAGTGACGTGTACTTAATGTCCCCGGTACTGTGCCTATAAATTTTTTTATACAAAATTTAATTCGGATCAGTATGTAATTTTTTTCTTCAATTTGTATTTTTCATTATTACTATTGTAGTATAATAAAGTGAAATTGCACTCAAGTATTTATGAATTTAAAGTCTCATCAACATTCTATTTCAAACCACCACTTCTAAACAGAAACGTTAACCGTAATTTTTACGGCACATTACGTAACCCAACGCCGGTATTGTGAAAGAAGAAACTAAGGAAACTGTGAATGTATGAAGAAGTGCCCTTACATTTTGTATTTTCTGGCATCTGACGTTTGTTTTACAGGTCTTCACGGACATTTAAAACCGAAAATTTTGCTGCTGGTAAATGCCGTAATCCATGCCGTAGTAGCCTAAATCGAATTTCCTGGTTTTTCCTTTTCCCGTTAAACCGTTTCCGTACTTTTTCTTCTTGGGTCAGTAACAGAGTAATTACCATAGGGGGATTACGGTTCTTCGCAGTGAACACATTCAATAACATGTTGTTTGATTTGAATAACATCAGACTGTCGGTTCTCTGTAAAATTGCTATATCACAAGAAAATAAAACTATTTATGGCATAGATTGTGGACTTGTAGACCTCTTATAACTGGTCATTAACCCAGGTCCAGTTCAAGTGGGCATGCTGTTTGGCCGGGTTTTAAAAGGGATATAGTCCCCCCTGCGAGCCATAGTCCGTACCCCCTGGACGTCAACCGAAAGTAACCTCATGTTGGCAGGGGCCCGTTTCACAAAGATTTACGATCAATTAGTACTCAAGGTGTAACTATATCAAGCGTAAGTTTGAACTTACATTCACGCTTTGATCGAGTTAAGGCTCGATAAATCAAACTTAACACAAAAAATGGTACTAAAGTCTTTGTGAAACGGGGCCCGGCAGTTTGATTAGAGTCCGGGGACTATCTATCTCCTGCCAGCAACTGTTAAAGTTAACTTTTGGCAGCTAAAGTTTATACCGTGGAATATTTGCTGGGTCAAAGATCCAACTGTAGGGCGACTCTACCCTAATTACGCGAATTAATACTGTAGTATAACACAGTTCCTTTAGATTCGATCACAATACTGCAATACTGTTATTCAGAAAAAACACTCAAGTTGATTTTTCGTTACTCATGTCGGAAGGTTCTTATAAAATAACACCTGGTGGGGGGAGGTTCCCCTGATGACGGGCATATCACTCCTGTTCACTCGTCAATTTGATAGATCGAGATACTTGGCTCCGTTAATTTTGGTAGTCCTTTCTGTTTGTATTGCCTTCCCGGGCTCTGAGTTGCCTCTATATTTGGCTGTTTGCTTCCTCCGGACCCTCGCCCACTCGGGTGCCTTCTTCAAATCTGGAAGTTTCGACATCTTCATGTATATCTTTCCTGGATTGCCGTCTTGGACTTGGACTCCCATGAATTCACGCCAGTTATGGGTGGCCCGCATCGTATCTCTAACCCTCATGTGTCCTGCTCCAATTAGATCAGAGATAGCTCCTTCCAGTCTTGTTTTCCTTACTACATAACCCTCTTTCACCCTGTACGGTTTGTTTGGATGTTTTCTAGCAAGCTGAAATATAGTCGAGAGTTGAGATGGGGGAGAAAAATTCGGGCATCCTGTCTAACGCCCTTTCCTATATTTTGAGTGTATTGAATCGCCTTCGTTTGCCGTGTGAACGTCACAAAAGTCGTGAAAGTGACTACTTTCCATGATTTACTTTTTGTACGAATAGAGAACAATGGTATGAATTATGTTTTATTTGTTCTGGCTGGGCATCCTCCGCAAATAAGTTCTTTCTTCTACACCCTCATTTCTTTTTTAAGCAGTATTGAATGGAGAGCGATGCAATCTCATTGACCTCTGCGCTGTTCCCTCGTGCGACGAGAAAACAGGAAGCCCTCCCGGGAAGGCCAAATCGAATATGGTAAAATTGTAACACGCGAGGCGACGTTTGCTAAAAAAAAATTTCCGATCTGTTACTTTTGCGGCAAATAAATCACAGCGGCTGAAAGTCAAAGTTGCAGTATTGCATCTCGGGTGACAAAGTGAATTTCTGCTTCGCTTTCTTTCAGCTCGCGAACTTTGTCCTTTCTCCATGATGGTTGTTGGTAAAACGTCTTTCATATTTCTTTCATTTCGTCGGTTGCCCTGTAAATAATTTTCACATATGCCACATAAATCTTTTTTTGGTTGTGTTGAATCAAGGTTCAAGCCAGAATACTTTCCTATAAACAGGATTAGAGATTGCGGGCTGTTGGATGCCTTTTGTACATACTGTACATCGGCCAAACATTCAAGTACAGGGGTGACAGGTATGCCTTCGCAGTAGAATTTCGGCAGTTAGTGTGACTCTCTTACTTTCGGAAATCCGCATTTATATGTTGTTTTCGTTCTCAAAATAAATGGTAGCGGTTTCAGTTGCGTTATTTCCGCCTGTTTTTTTCCACCTCTATGTTTCCCATGGTTTACTTTTTTCAAGTTGTCGTAATTATCGTTCACTAATGTTAGCGGTTCACAAACATAATTTGCATACAGTATACGCCATTTTTGCATGTTTTCATGTGTTTGGGTTTGGAGAGGAAATGAGGTAAATGATTTCTGTTTGCGACCCTTTGAGATTCTTCCCGGGTAAGAATTTCAAGATGTCGAGCTATCCATTCCTTTGCAGCTGAGATACTTTAAGATCGTAGTAGGTCGACTTCATTTGCCTTCTGCTTTATCGTGTGATGGGCATCGCAACAGAATTTATTTCCCCTGATGCCCTCATGACCTTTACATCTCGATTTCATCTTCGTATCTCGCCCTTGCAACCCAATTTCCCTGTGGAATTACTATGGTAAGTTTCACCACTATTTTGCGCTTTAGTTTGTTTTCTTTTGAACTGGTTTTTCTTTTTGCTTTTTGATCACTCATCTTCTCGTGCTCGTCCCCTTCTTACTAATGTAGCTTCAGGCCTCCCCTAGCAATATACTACTACCAGTCATAACTACAGGAGATTCACACGTGTTGTTTTGTTCATTAATACTTTCTTTCTTGCTCCACCATTGATGTAACGGTATCAAGAAGTAGATGACAGATTCCTGAAAGAGCTTGTTGGCTGATGGAATTTCACTTTCTTGGTTCCATTTTTCAATTTCAGATTTCAACTCTATCACCTATAGGTAAAAGTCGCGAATCTAAATTTGCAACGGACTGGAAAAAGAACAATCATTTGTGGCCCTGACATTGGGTTTCTAGTGAGTTATCCATGTGGCCAAACAATCACAACCTATTAATGGGGCAAATGGATTGTGATTGACACCTGTATCATCATAGTCAAGTGGGTAAAACAGAAGTAAGCAAGGCATTGTTCACATGCGTCAAATCATATCATCGGTGCAATCCTTTTCACGTTGCACACAACGACGCTTGACGTCCACCTGTGTCTTCTTCTGGTAAGTCCGACATGTGTAGTTGTTTGAATTATCACCGTTGGGGCTCGTCTATAATCTAGAAAATCAAAGAAACATTTACATGTAAGCTATTGCTATTACTCATTGGCGTTGTTTGAAAAGTCCCGAACCCTACTTCTGGTTGTCTGCCCGTTTTATTTGGGTGTCGCAAAGTGACTCTTCTAATAGCCGGGAGCGGACATCCGGGAGTTCAACAAAATCTGCTTGGCAACTGCATGGCAAACAACGTGCGTAATTTCGATGCACGCGGCAACGCATAGTGTCATACGATGTGCTGTGAACTTAAAGAAGCAATTTGCGCAGTTTATTTTCACCGCGATTTGGGGATACCTGGGCTTCCCCTTTGTTTTCCACACCGCGATGTGACGTCAGCCCCGCTCCTGCTATATTGCACCAACCGATATGCGTTATTTTGTGCAACAAGGACAGGTGTAAAATTATATCCACCGGCCCGTAGTCCGGGCTACATATACGACAACATAATAAAGCGTGAATATTAACTCTTAATGTTGAAGAGTCAACTAATCGAGTGGCCCTATACTTTCCGTTGTAGGTGGCCCACTAGAGTACGTCCTAGTGCACTACGGCACAAAAACGTATCGAATCGTCCGACAGCGAGGGGTCCTCTCCCTCTCATAAGGTTTTCCATTCATAGGTTTGTTTGTCATAATCATAAAAGCATCGCTAGTCATAATTTAAAAGTCGCTAGATATAAAGGGGGGGATTTATGGTTTGGGTTATGGGTTGGTGCTAAGGCCTTCTTGGTGGTTGGGTGAGGGTAAAGGGTTAAATTAAATTATGAACGATTGAACCCTTTTTTCATTATGACTTGGGCGAACCTTTTTTTGCATTAATGACTTCGACAAGCGAGTTTGGGGACCCGACCCAGATATGGCGTAATTAACCAGATATGGTGTACCCCCGTATATGGCGAATCACCTAACGTGCTCACCTGTTACTACATGAATCAAATTCAGTCCACATTAATTATATGTAGAGTCACATCTCACTCTTGTTTAATTTTTGACCGGTGTGCAAGTAATTTATAGTCGTGGGAAACACAGTCCGTCTCCATGACGCCAACGGATAAAGCTGTCAACGAATGTTGCGTGAATGTCAACTGAATCAAGTGCCAAATTCTTGGCCGTGTTATCCTGACTATAGAATGTATTGTTATTCATGTTTTGTTTGATTTTCAAATGAATCATTTTTCGCAGCTGATTGTACTCTTTTGTTAACAAAGCAAGAACTCGAATAAAGAATTTAGACAAACAAGATATAAAATTGCTTAAAATCAGACTTCCAAAAGTTATGATAATACCTGTTTCCTTTGCTTCTTTCTCATCTTCTCTGGTGGCCACTGGAAATAGAACTCATCTAATTGTTGAAAAAGTTAACATTACTCAATCGTTGTAACAACCTTGAAAACTTTATCACACTATCAGTGATTTTATACCAATCTTGAATCTTAGGTATGGGGGAGGGGGGGGGGGGGGTGGGTGAGGGGTGGATCATTATTTCCGCCAGGGGAATGGGGAACTTGAAGGGGGAATCCAAATTGTGGGTGAGCGAGCGGTAGACTTGAACATTTTCATCAAGGAGAGTGTAGTTTAAAATTTCAATTTTAATAAAAATCGAAGGGGGGGGGTTTAACGGATCGAAGGGGAGAACGCATTTTTTTTTCACGAAAAAACTTTAAATTCTCCACACGCCCGTAAATATAACCTTAGCACCTTCAAAATATACAAAAATACTGGAATGAAGCCATTTCAATCAAAGTAGATATTTTATAGAGGCATTAACCAATTAAACGAATCTGTATGACTGTCTGCTCATATCATCATCATAAGCATATTTTTGGCCTTTTAAAAAAATCGTAACACCTTTACCATTTACATTCCCAAATCCCAGAATCTTTACTTTTTGATTCTTACCGGTTTCTTGTCATCTGTTTCTGCAAACTGATAGGGGTAGATCAATCTTCCTTGTCCTCGCAACATTTCTGCAACGGTAAATCATCATCTTTCTTCTCTTTCTTGCTGCTTTTGCTTAACTTGGGGAATGTGGCACGTCGTTTTCATTACTGAAATTGAATGTTTATTAATAAAACATTAATGTATGCCTATATTGCTAAGAACCAGTTTCTTTTAATCTTTCCAGAAATTTATAATGTAACAACTCTGCTTATAAATATACATGTGCGTTATAATTAAACCCTCACAAAATCATTAATTAACAAAAGTTAAGCATTTTGGTGGCAAGTTATACCTGAAAGTAGTAACTTTTAGGTGTTTTTACCGACAAAATGGGAAGAAATATAAAACCTTGAATAGACGTCATTTGGGTGAAGCTGCAGTGAGCTTAAATAGATGGTCTTTGGTCTTCTTTGATGGTGTTGGTTTGTTAAATAAATGCCGCCCTAATCTAGCACCACTCCTATACCTAATTCTCATCTGGGTTCACCCTCATTTTGTATGTCCACGCCTTATCGTGTAAGTTGAAGATAGTCCTATACATTACAGTATATTAGATAATATGCTGCAAAAATGGCTACAAAGAACAGAATTTGAAATAGATCACAATACTCTCTTTGTTATGTTCAATTTTCAGGCACATTTTGAGAAACTATGATAGGCCTATATGTTAAAAAAAATAAACAATGTTTTTAATTTTAGAGGCATTATCGGATTCCTTCTGCCACAAATACTGCTATTAACCTTGTACATGTTTAATGTATATTTTACAACAACTATATATTTTACAGGGGCACTTTCTAAAAGGAAGTCTAAATAATGTAGACAGTACTGTTTGTAAGTTGCGGTTGTCATCCGTGCTTTTTATTTTCTACACATTCCCAAAATTAGATAACTCACAAAACACCCATTTTTTCTTGTTTTTTGATTGATTCCTTTTACAATATTTAAAGTGTATTTTTAATATTTATTTAGGCCTCGCCATTTAGCTAGTCCAACCTTAGGCTTAGCAGCAAATCATGGAGGAGAAGGAAGTGTGAGAAGTACCCTAACAACTGTTCTAGTCACCCAAAATCGCCCTATTGTAGCCTCAGTCAGTAGGCATATTTGTATCGTGTTTCAAATGATTGAAAACATTTTTTGAGCTTTACATTAAGGAAATGGAATGCCTACATATCTTCTGCAGTCCATCCTGATCATGAGACCAAAGCCTGGGTCGACTTACGTAGGGATGAGTAAACGGTTCCTTTATTAGCTGAGGCAAGGCAAACATCACTGATAACATGGCCTTTCATGTAACGGTAACTACAAAGTGGTAACTAGCCAAGTCTAGCCAGAAAGCCCTAACTAAAAAGTACTAAACGTCTGTTACACTTCACTGGTTCGCCTATACATAATCATTATCCAGAAATGGGCCGACGCCATGTACGTGCACGTCATAGGCCTCCTAGTAATAATTTCGAATACATGAAGTGTAATCCCGCATTGGAACCTCGTAAGTCTACTTCATGAAGTTCTTGTTAAGAATAGTGATGTGCACGACTGTTAACTAAAGCTAGGCTCATAGCCTAGGCTAGGCTAGGCTGCTAGGCTGCGAACCTTTCCACATCCTTAACTTGATAATGATATAGCCTAGACTGGCATGAGTACAGTCTTTCTGGCGACTGATCAGATATATGTGCGATTTATGACATACTGGGGAATGTCTTGTTTGGCCACCCGTGATGTTATTGACCCCCAACTCCTGGCATTATCGGAATACAGAATTCCAAGCGTCAGTTTATACGGATCACATGAATGTGTCGGTAGTTCTGTTAGTCAACTCTGAACGTCAATACGTCATGGGTGGTCCCAAACAAGAGTTGCCAGTCTTCTGTATACTTTCAAGCATTGGCGAGTATAAACTTTAAGATATAATGCTATTTTACCGTCATTGGAAGCCATTTCTCTTTTCGGTTCTATCTCCGGTTCCTTCCTAACGGCACCTTGGCCGCAGTTTGCGTTACTGTACTACAGCTCGTCGAACGAAATGGAATTTTCATTTTGAATAAAGTAAACTAACGACAATAGATAATGTATATAACTCTGCATGTTTTACATAATTTAAATATTTACAGTGTATTATTATTAGCGATAAAGTATTTTGTTTTGTGAGAAAAGGTATTACGAAAACACTGAGCGAGTTTACGCATACATTTTCTTCTGGGCGACAGGCGCTTCAAATTAAAATACGACGTTCAAACTTAAGAAGTTGTATAGGTGCAATTTCACATCGGTGTATTTTAGATAGTACAATCGTCAGTTTGTTAATCTCAAATGATGTTTTCACATACTGATCTATGTGAAAACGCCATCGCTTTCACTGCATTCACAAAAATGTAAGTTTCCACATAGAGTCTAATCACATAGATCTGTATGTGAAATGCATAATTAAGATACCTATGCTACGACGATATAAATTAATTAAAATTTCACTAATTAGGGCACTTTGAAGTTTGTAATTTGGTAGATTTGTAGACCTCACATATATATACATCATCAAAAATCTCGAAAAAAATGAAAAATTGAAATACGAACAGTATGTGATGTGGCGCGATTGTGACACCTGTGCATACTACGAGGGAAAAGTGAAGAGATCTGTCACAAATTCACATTAGAACGCCCTCTGTCGTTTTATTAAGGCAAAATTATAAGAAACACATTACATCTAAATTCTGAGGTTATAGTATGGTCTCATTTTGTTATCTTTATCTTATGTTAAACTTATCTTTTTTTTTCTTATTATTTGTGATAATTACTAAGCCAACTTCACGAATGT
>JAMKCH010023912.1:0-19654 GCA_023653785.1 Ophioderma brevispina
TTATGTTCAATTCGCATTCTTCACCAAAAGCAAGATAGTGTGACAGTTGAATTCACTAACTATAAGGTGCCTACACAGGAGGTCAAAAGGTTAACTTGGTCAGACCTGTATTCCAGAACAACCAAGCATGCAGAGAATCCCAGTGAATAATCTGTAGAAATGTCTGAAATGTTCAGACGAACCAGGTGCATGCATTGTATTCTTCGTATACTTGGGTGATCTGGAGGGCAAACAAAGGTCAAGTCAACATAATTTACCTATGTAAACACCATTTTGTTTAATACCTTCTGTATAACTTACGTCACCAATTATTACAGTTTAAGACTAGTGGGGTTTTTTCAGCTGACACTGAAAACAACATCATTGTGTTTTAAAGTATGGTCTTAACTGATTGTAAAAAAAATATTGCTAAAGGAATTATCAAACAAAGAAATTGAAACATTTACTATGATGCTGCTGAAATGGCTGAGCGAGTGAAATACACTTAAACCAGTGTGAGCTACATAATTAAACAACATATCCTCTCATCTTGTCGTAATGATATCGTCATGAGTCTTCCAAACAGGCCAATCGACCATTTTGGCGAAATTGAGTTTTTTGCATATTATAATACTATATCACAAGCTCTTTTCATATACCAAATATTGAGCAAAAATAACATTCCAATTTTTAGATATAATAGATTTTCACTTTGGGGAATCATACCCAAATGCCAAATGAAAGTCTTCCAAACAGACCAATCTGCATTCGTCTGTTTGCTGTATCTGAAAACCACCGCACGGCTGCTTATTAAGTGAGCTATCGATCAATGGGATACTGCGAGATTCATCTCCTAAAAAAAAAAAAAAAAAAAAGAGACAATGACACCTTAGAAAACTGTACAAAAGCATAGTCATTTCTAGCGCCCTCCGCAGGCAAAAGTATGTTCAACATGTTGAATACCACCGCCTGATGCGATCGATCGACTCTTTTTGAGTACGCCAAACAGCTCAATGTGCATTCGTCTCCTTTGACATAGAAACAGAGGAGGTTTTTTTAGTTTTTGCAAACAGACCAATCACTTTGTAATTAAATTTGACAAGGAAAACAAAGGATACTTGAATGGAAAGCGTGCTCAAAATGAAGAACGTTTCAATGTCCACAATGTCCACATAAAATCATTTTCCTAAAATGTTTCAAATTTTATATATGCAAGTTCATAATTCTCGAAAACTTCAATCGCCGATATCTCGAAATGTGACTTTTGGTCGATTGGCCTGTTTGGAAGATTCGTGACGATATGACCTATATATGTATTTAATCAATTCAGACGGTACAATCCCGTGGTTCATGTTATCAAAATAGCCAAGCGACTACCTGGACTATCTTAATAACTAATAAATAGGTTGATGATGTTGACACTGGCATAGCATTTATTGACTTAGCACTGTCGAAAGGTGTTTTATATCATCGTTATTCTCCCTAAACAGTAACCAGATTGTAATCATTTTTACACAGAAGAGTCGTTATTTTGAATTTATTACCAAATGATTACAAAGCTTATATTTGTGGACGAGAAATAATGACAGGTATGATGAATAATGTAAAATATTCATTTAGGTTCAATCAAAAAGATTTAATTATTAATATGTTCATTACTTATCTTTTCAATGTATTTATCGTTGCTGTGCTTTTTGTACTTTGTTTTATTCGGAATCTATGCGTATGTATATTGTACCGTCTATCCATATATTATTACGTCCGGCCGTCCATTACTTCCTCCTCCTCTCCCTCCCTCACATCCCTCCGTATCTCCTTCCCTCCCTCCCTTTCTCCTCCCTCCTTCCCTCCTTCCCCCCCTCCCCCTCCCTCCCTCCCTCCTCCGCCTCCCTCTCTTTCCTTCCTTGCATCCCCATCAGTCTCTTCATCCCTCAGAAAATTTTCTTAATATCTTTAAATATATCTATAAAATTTTGAAACAATGGAAATGAATTATTGTTATTACAGATTTTCCATTACAGTTTTTGAACCGAACTCTATTTTAATGTCCTTTCCCTCAAGACTTTCCAGAAATCAAGGTTTGTCCAAAACTTGATTTCAATTCCAATGCAAGTCTTGCTTATTTGATATGATATCAGAAACGACCTCCATGATGCTTTCAAACAATGAAAATCCAGTTTAAGTGAAACTTATCATCAGTTGTTCAAAGCAGTTTTTTCTGGTTTACTTGTCTTGCAATGCTACCTACATGTACCTGTCTGTTAATGTCATTGAATCGGACCAAAACGAGTCAGAAGGGCTGTCACAAAACTTGTCCATAACTTTTGAACTAGAAGTCCAAATTACACCAAAAACAAAACATTGTCAAAAATGAGATTATGGACAAATAAATCCCTGTGAAAATAGACATAACAGATGCGCAATTGTCTCAGAAAAATACTTTAAAATCCTGTGCTTTTATTGGTACACGCTATAGTATAATTGAGTGATTGCTATGTCTATTCAAGCGTATTGTTTCACACTTAAGTACTTTAACATCAGCACTGGTGAAATGACAAATAAAAAGAATTTCCCCTTAATCTTTCTCTCTCTCATTCTCTCTTCCTCTCTCTCATCCCTCCTTCTTTATCACCTTCACCACAATTCTGAATCATTGTCCCGTCCTCTAAGGGGACCCTCCTACACAGGCATACAAATATGTTTAACCCCGGTGTGAGAGTAACTGCAATGACACAATCAATCCTAATCTGAAATTTAATCTAAATCCTGTCTGAGACAAGCAGGCAGTCAATTGTTGGCTGTTGCTAGGAGAAGGTGTCTGTCAACGCCTGGATCGCGTCAAATCTTTTACCGTAACTTTGGTTTCGCCCATCAAGCTAAAGAGCGATGACCATAATTGCTCAAATAGATGTCTTTCCAGATACGATTAAGATACCTGGGCGTATAATGACAGGGAATTAGAAAGAGATTGAGAAGTCACTATTTTAGCCAACTTGACATGGCTATTAAGCACATCTGGCATGGAAATCGGCCCGCTTATACTCTTAGAACTATGGTTTTTATTTCACGACGCATGGCAGATAGCATATATCCTTGTGCCAGGGCTCCCCAGAAAAAAATCCTGAAACAAAGGTTTAAATGACACCAGTAACACTTAAGTGGCCAGGGGTCTTCAACTCCCGTTTCAGGCCCGGGGAGGGGGGTTCATCTTGTTTCCCTAACCGCTTATTCGCATGCGCACCACAAGCAGCTAAAAGTTAGGTGCCTCGTATAACGTAATATGCTCGCTTTGGCAATACGTCATATGGAATGATCGAAACGTCCGAGTTTAAAATAGAAAAAAAAATTTTGATGATCTAAAGACCTTCAATATTTGCCATTATTGCCCATCTTGTTAATAACCAGAGAATAGTATCCAGAAGTTTTTTTTTTTATGGGCTTGGTACATTATGATAGAACTTTGCTAATTGAATTGACATGCAATAATTACAAGATCAGGTTGTATGATCTGCTTTAATGTCAAACTCAATAACCCTTACTTACATCACCTGTTGAATATTCTTTCAAATTAAACCCTCTTTGAATGTTAATATTAGTTTAATGTTGATATTGTTTTTCTCAACAAACATCGGCACAGAATTGTTACCAATAATTTTGTTAATATTTTTTGGAGAAATATCAGCAAAATGTATATGGTAGGATGTAACCGTAGACTACAGTAAACCAAAAAAAAAAAAAAATCGGGGACGTCACAGACATGCATCCAGCTTCCTTCATCATCTAATCAAATGTTTTTTTGAGTAAGGTTTATTTAAATTTGACTAAAACTTTATTCAACAAATAAACCTGGTTCACTCTCAAATCAACATTTTATACAATGAGTAACCTTGTATGTTCGAACATGAACTTGTTTGTGTCGTACTAGTTTTCTAAGAGAATTTTGTAAAATATGCATAAATATTGAAATATGGGGCAAGTATGTTAATCTATGGCGCTGTATGCGACCCAAGACTCAAGAACGGCCTTGCTTATACCCGGTGAAAGGTGTAAAAAATGACGAGAGACCAAAGGAAGCCTGCATCGGTATGCTGTGAATTGGAATTTGAGTTTCCGCAAGGAAGGCATTCGTCGAGGCACCTTTTTAAAGGTAGTAGTTTAGATTATGGCACCCATGTTGTGAAAAAAGAATGCGTCTTATATTTCACTCAGCAGTAGTGCACTTCTTTATTCTTGGATTGATTAAATTCATTTCCATGACAACGTCAACAAATAGGCCACTGTGTTAATTTAATTGTCCCGAAATGCTCATAATGGAAAGATTGCTGTCTTAGTCGTTTGAGGGTATTTCTTTTTTGGTAGCTATGTGTACATGCCAAAATCTGGCGTTGTCAAATATTGAGGGCGTCCTTCCCACGAAATCTCAGAAAGTCCATTTGAATGTGCATTTCGTTATTTTATAACCTTCGTGTCTGTTTATATTCAAAACTAATTCATGAGTGGAAACATGTTCCATTTTGTTCTTTTTTGACTTGTCTAGAAAACTTTTTGACTTGTTTATTTTCTCTAATTTTAAGACACATTTTACTGTTATGTCAATTGTGTTCGGGCCCCTCGTATGTGGTATTTAATTTTAACATTTAACAGAAGCCACAGCAACAACAACAATAATAATGCCATGTCGACGATATAGACGACTATAGTAGGATTTGTTTATTCCTGTCAGTTCATTAAAAGTTTTGGGGGCATGTCGACGATTCCATTCGTTCTGAGAGGTTGTATACTTTACGCATCAGTGCAATAGAAATTCCATGTGACGATACCGGATCAGATTAAGGCCATAATTAAAAAAAAAATGTCCCTTTCCTCACGAAAAAAAAAATGCAAGGCAAATGCACTGAATAAATTCCAAACACCAAAATTGAATGAACTCTGAAGCATTGAACATAAGAAAAGATACGATACGAAAATGATACGAATAAGTAATTATTACCCACCAATGTTCTTTAACGTTACTAAGAAATATTAGAAAATCTGATACGTTTACATTTATTCGTCTTGCTTCAGAAATAATGCATGACAACTTGGTCCAATCATTTGTCTAAGTACTAAGAGTTCTGGTCACTCATAATAAACTACAATATTTGTGTCCTAATCCTCCTCAACGTTAAGAGGTTCACACGCCTCGATATTCATTACACTTTATCCGTTTTTGATTGACTCCAAACAAAGGAATTGATAGCATATCCCAGACTGTACGACAATCTATTCAATTGATTCTGGTATGAAGCCTTTATATATTACATACAAAAAAGTTAATGTAAAATGTGTTAAAGCATCTATTCAGTTGAACAAAGTCGAGCAATTACTTTTTTTAGTTTTGAACATATCACATCCTCTCCAAACGAATTCGTACCATCGTCAATATGCGTTACTGACAGGAATAAAAAAAATCAGACTATAACCTACTAAGTATATGTAATTAAATAAGTAAAAGTAACGTAGACATGGTGGAATTAAAAAAAAATAACCACTTAGTTCCGTAGTAGGGAATCAGTACACGGCCGGATTCTTACTCACGTGGTAGCCTATACGGCAGCTACACCATGTCTACCGCGGCAGCTACTGCACAGTACACACAGGGCTAATTGCGAGGCGGTAGCTGCAAGATAGGGCTTACAGAGTACACAGTTATTAGGTATACAGTAATGTGGTTACTCTGCTTTACCTACCCCAATGGCTACCCTGTAGTTGCCCACTAGGTGGAGAGAAGGTGGATGTTGAGTAGACAGTACCGGAGTAGACACGCAGCTAACACGTAGCTACCCCGTGATTACCACGACGCCATTTTGAGAGTGGATGAAAATTTTATGAAATGAGGGCGCTATACACTTGGGCTCCGTTTAGCATTTTTGTAACGTTTTTTAGGAAAATCATTACGAAATTCATATCGGGCATCATCAAAAACCCCTATATTCCCGCACATGTAATAAAAAATGCAAATATATGCCAAAAATATCAAAAAAAAACAAAATTGGCCATGAGAAATACTGCGCGCGCTGAGAGCCGGTGTAACCACGTAGCTACTCCACGACGGTGCAGACAGCCGCTGTGTGTACACTATCCGCCTATGCGGCAAAAATACACGGAATCCTGGCAGGCGAGTGTACGTCTAGTGGGTAGGCAATCCATGTCTACTCGGTGGTAGCTGTGTGGTAACTAGCATGAAGAAATTGGCCGTGTACCAATTGATTTCTGCAGTACCTAAAATCGCTCCAACACACCTTTGGACACTGATGAAATTCCTAAGGCGATTTTTTACCCGATCTAAGGTGTTTGTAGCTGCAGACACAGAACAAGAGAGATCACAACAACACATTGAGAAACTAGAGACGAACAAGTAATTACATCCTTCTATTGACAAAAGTCCTCACCTTTGATTAACGACCGTGGATATTTTCATCAGAACAAACTTAATAATTACGACGCACGAAAACATAGCCATTTTAAGCGGATTCTCAACGAACTTCTTACGTCACTATATTGAATAATACCTTTCTTCGTCATGTTTTTAAGTGTGATAACAATAACACCCTATCTTATAGGCTTTCTACTAAAAGGAAATTCAGATAAAATCATAGTACAATGGGGACTCCATTAGATGCCAAGACTTCGCGTAAGAGACATTGCATCGTCCCTTCAATTTATTGGTTCTTCGCGGGGACATCACTTCCTAAGTAACACATGATATTACATTTTAGGGTAATTTTACACTCCCGGGCCTTGAGGCAGATTTGATGTCCGACTTCGTGTAGTCAATATCCTTGGATGATAGGAGATGATACAAGACAGAGTTTCGGTTGTCGGATCGATGCCCTGAAAAATATCATTGCTCACGTTTTTGTATCTTGAGGGGAGAGTAATTCTTGGTGATCAATATCAAGTATAAATTCATTTAGGATGTACTGATTGCACTATGCTCCGCAAAATACTGATAGATAATATTCCGGGTGTATCTGTCCGTCAGAGTTGGACTTCTATATCACCAAAATATGCTTTACGTGTCTCTGCAGGCCTTGCCAATTAAAGATGTAATTGGTGAGATGGCTATAGCGTAAATTATGCGTTCAGTGCATTTCTGCTGGATTGAGCTTAATCTTGGCGATTAAAGGTATGATACTGTTGATTGAAATGATTTTACATTGATAAAGATTGGGTTAAAACACTGTTAAGAGAAAGCGCAAAATACAAAAAGCGGTCAGCCTGAGGTAACTGGAAGAATCCAAACGACCACTGGCACGCTTTACTATACCAGCTGAGGAAGGGCGTTTTAGGGAGAGTTCATTATTTAACGGGGGATGATGGAGGATTTGGAGGATCCGAAATTTGTGTTATATTTTCTATTTCAAATAATCCTGAATTGGCCGGTGAAGAAACTCTTCCTCTAATTTAAGAAATGTGTAGCCTATCGCCCGAGATAAAACGTGATTAAACCAAACATCCACCAGATCTGATTGAAAACCTGATATGATATGATACGATATGATATGATAAGATATACCATTAATACAGTACCTACAAGCCATTCGTAAGTTTGTTTGGAAGAAAACAATCACGAAGTACAAACTTCGTTTCCGTTATACAGGGTGAGTAAAAAAAAAGACCCTGATTGTGTCCGCCATTATGAATTTTTAAATACCATGTGATGTTATCGGAAAGCCTATTTGATTACCTTTAATTCGCTGCAAAGATAATTCCAATCGGTTAAGTATAGGCCTAGCTACAGTCATTTGAATCAAGAAGTCAGCTGTTCCCCCTATTTACGGATTCCCATTTGAATGCACAGCAGCCAACTAAGCAAATGACTCCCCAGAATGATGATAAGGGTATGTATATGTTTTTGTCAAATAAAGTGGTATCTTAAAGGTGTAAAGGCCAGTGATAATGGTAACTTTTATATATTTGAAACACTTTTTCAAGATGTGGCATATTTGGGACTACAATATAGACAATAATTTGAACCTCAATAGGTTGTCACCAATGTTTGTTCCTTCATATGGTATGATTCATCAACTCCTCCAGAAACTGATAAAAGTATCAAGTTACTTTATTTTTCAAATGATTATTATGAGTGATGAGGACGTAGAAACGTTAAGAGGGCGTCGATGGTAAATTGCGACTGAATTTTGTGGAGTTAAATAGCGTCATATTTATTCTGCAGTCAATAAATAATCCGATTTTCTTTTGGACTCTGATTTCATTCGCTGAGCGCCGTTCATTTTAATGTGAATCCGTGAGCAGAGCGCAAAACCGACTACTTGATTCAAACAAGATAGATATGAGTTTCTTGTGGACAAAGACATCATCTCTTACTTCATTTTAATACTTATATTATTATTTTTTTCGACTATACAATTAAATATCTTTTAATGTTTTACAGATCGTTGGAGCGGCTATGTTGGCTGCCATCTTGGATCCGAAGCAAGACAATAATACAAATGCGATCGACAAGAGTTCACAATGGCTCAGCAACAACAGTTTGTGTTTTCTTGTTGTTGAAATATGGTTTTTCTGTAATGGCGATCCTAATTTGCATAAATTTACATTAAATGGTAGATGGGACAACTTTTGAATTTTTTAACATAACTAATCGTTTTCTACGCATTTTTTCTGATATAGAGACATCAACTAGAAATTTATTGGGGGGTGTACGAGACCCCCTTCTACGCCTGCGCAGAAATACGAAACTGCGAACAATTTAAGGTTTTTGCAAATACGTCATGATTTGTTAATTAATATTTTACTAATTAAGTCACTTAGAGGTTTGAAATTCGTAAATTTTTGGAGAAGTGCAAAACAAACGTATATGCTTAATTTCTCTAAAAAGTCCAAAATGTCGAATACGTGACTATGTAACGCGGCGGACGATATTATACCGTTTTGGAGTATCATGTATAGTGTGTAGAGATAAACAATATAATAATAATAATAAAATGGTATTTGTAAGTGCAAAATGCTATAAAATTTAAATGAAATGAAACTACTAAACATACAACATAGATAATATATGTTTTACGTATATGAATAAGCATAGTCAAAAGTAATTCTATATATTCATTCCATTTCAAACAAAATTAATGACGTTCACATATTTATGTACATAACTCACTTATTCTTGCAAAATGCAGAAGATCCGAATGAACTTGAAAATGAACAAAGAACCCAATATACTCTTACTAGTTGGCAAATTAAGTGAAAATATCATTGTTAGTATTTCCACTTAATTTACAACCTCCGGCAAATAATTCCTGCTTTCATGGCGATGCCCCGCGCAGTTTCTGGGTTTTAATTTCTCGACACCCTATACGCTGTGATACTGAGTTATTGAACAAATTTTAACACAAGCACATTTTGTACTCTGTCTATAGATTTAGGGAATTCTTACATTAATGGCGGGGCATTGAACTTGGATTGTGTATACGAAATAATTATCGATACATCACACATATCTACAAGCATTCCTGTGTTGTTCGTTTTGTCATTTCTTTCTCATTATATAGTGATTTTGCTGATAGTTTATTGACACAATCGAAAGTGCCATCATATATCAAATTAGATATTGCTCATAGAGGAGAATGCTTTGGTATCATTACACCAGGCGCTATGTGCGTAGCGTGGGGAAAGTGTTGCCATCAAACCTATACCAAGTAGTGATAATATCCGTCTTGAAAAATGATCATCCATATTCAATCCGATAATGTGTGCAGATTGATGCGAAAAACATAATTCGTTAGCTTTTGAATAAATTTCCATAATTTAGTCGATTTATCATCGCTTAAATTTGCACAAATTAATAAATAATTTGCATAATTAAAAGTCAGCATAATGCAACACGCGCGTTCAATTTCGAACGGATGTTTTGACGGAATTGTGAAATGTAGTATCATTGCTTTATATACTTGCTCTACTTTTATTTAAAAACCTCATTATTTTTGGTGTTAAAACGATAAACAATAATATACAATCACACAATTATCATCCCATACGTCCCTAACCATAACATAGATTTTTTAATGCTACTGATATCTTCTCCAAGAGTTCTGATACATTCAATGACTATCCAGCCTCGGAACAAGATAACATAACGGAGACAGACATGGCATTATGTTTCCAGTTGATTAAGTTGCAGACTATCCTGTGTTCTTTCGTCATGACAAAAGTAATATTATCATAGAATGATATCAACTACATGAGAGGAAAAGGAAATGAACTTACTTCGTGCCAAGAATTTCGTGGGCATATTTTAAGTTGGCGATTACAATAACGAATAAAGAGAACTTTGTTATGCCACATATGCAAATGTTCCGCTACAATATAAAGCATGATAGAAGACGCCAAATCCTCTTATCTAAACGACCCAAGCGATTTGGCGCTTGCGCTGTTATGACTTTTAATGAGTTCAAATCGCAAAGAGGCCTTGAAAATCCCTATTGAAAGGAAATATTTCGGACACATTTTCTGTAAAAGTCATGAACCATTACCAAGGATAATGGTATCGCTGACAGTATTGTTAACCATGCAATATTATTTTGAGAATTGATAAACAAATTTTAACACATTTCATTCCGACGATGAAACTAACTGGCATAAGATGGGGTGCTCGCCCACATACCCTAAGATCGACGACACTTGCCCTGTACTACTCATGTGCAGAGTATGCTTGCCCTGTATGGGAAAGATCAACCCATGCCAAGAAGCTTGATTCAGCGTTAGATGCCTCCTGCCGTGGTGGCAGGAGATATAGTCCTCCGGGCTCACAGTCCGGGAACAATGGTGAACAATAGGGCAATCGATTCAGTTGACTCTTCACGCAACATTAGTTTCACGTTTTATTCCGTTGTCGTCTATGGAGCCCGGACTATGATACCTGCCAGACAATGATTACTTTCACACCGGTGTGAAAGCAGATATAGTCCGGTGGGAGCCATAGTCCGGGGCTCCATAGACGATAACGGAATAAAGCGTGAAACTAATGTTGCGTAAAGAGTCAACTGAATCGATTGCCCTATTGTTCACCATTGTTCCCGGACTATGAGTACGCCGGACAATGGTTACTTCTACACCGGCTTATCACAGGATGCCTCCGTCCAACACCAACGGAAAACTTATACATCCTTGCAGGAATTGCTCCACCAGACATCCGTCGTAGCGTAGCGAGCATGCAAGAGCGTAGCTGCCAAGTATCTAATGTGAAGCACCCTATGTCTGGACAGATACCTGCTGCCAACCGCCTTAAATCCAGACAGAGTTTCTTAAGCAAAGTCTAACCTCTTGAAACAGTCTCTAAGGAGTTGAAGAGAATCGCCTTGTGGAAAGAAAGACTTGCCATCAACCAAGTAACATCTATTGATATTGAACCTGGTGACCTACTTGGAGCTGACTCCTCATCGGCTGAATGGCGATGCCTCAACAGATTGAGAACCAGAATTGGCCGATCTAAGGTTTCCTTGCAGAAGTGGGGCTACCTGGAAGCAGATCAGGACACTACGTGTGGTTGTGGAACAGCACCACATACAATAGAACATCTCTTGGCCTGCCCCCTGCTGGAGCAACAATGCACAAACAAGGACCTTGCGGAATTCAGTGAAGCAGCCAGACGTTGTACCCATCTCTGGCTGGATCATATTTGAGAACCACAGTGTTTGGACACGATAAGAAGAAGATTCTGACGATTATTGCAGTTTCTTGGTCAGTAGACACCGTATAAGCCACATGTGGGATTAATGTTTAGCTTTAGATTGGTACCTTACAAGCAATATATCAAATTAAGCTTTTGACATTATTTTCAGAGGTAGCATATCGGCGGCTGAATGCAAGACCAACGTAAGTGACATTTTTGTCGAAATAAAGGTTTTGGTGAATTGTGATAGAGGAGATATTCCCTCATAATTTAAACCATGCTTGAAGATATATGAGTGATTAAAAAGTTTTAATTAGAAAAAGAAGATCACGAATGTTCAATGCGCTTTTCTCGCTTAATGCAAGACAAACGTAAGTGCCACTTACGTTTGTTTTGCGTCATTGTTTTTTTTTCTTGTTTCAGTGCAAAACCGACGTAAGTGCTGCACTTACGTTGGTCTTGCATAAAACATTTTTGCCATTTTCAGTGGGCACGTATGTGCATTAAACATTTTTGCCCATTTTCAGTACAAGACCAAACGTAAGTGATAAACGTACATTGGTCTTGCACTGGAAAGGGACAAAGACGTTTTAATGCAAGACCAACGTTGGTGGCACTTACGTTGGTCTTGCATTAACAAGAAAATACTGATTTCACATACGTTCTCTTCTTTTCTAAATAAATATTTAATTACGTTTATATCTAGGAGAAATTACTTCATTTATATCATTCAAATACATTTCCTATTTTATTACCTGCTATATTTATGGACATACCAGCTATATAAGCCAATAGAAACACACACAAAAAAAATGTTCTTCCAGCAAAGTTGTCAAAACGCACTTACGTTGGTCTTGCATATTATTAATAGAATAGTTTATTGTAATTTTAAACATAAAGATATATCAGTTTTTGCATCTAAACTCTAAATTCCAAGTTCCAATTTCGTATTCGTCCTTTCTATAATGTAATAAAATTTTGTGAATTTTGATTTTTTTCTCCGTTCTTTGTCTTCTCCTTTAATCCAGTGTACAATCTTTTATTTTAGTAGTGTATACACGCACACTTGACATTTTAAAAATTCGATGTGGCTATTAAGGCTTCTAAATTTGATCTCACTTAGCAGAAAGAATCAGTACTACTTTCTTAAAAATCACGTCACATATTACAACAAGTGATTGAACCACATGTGTGATGTAATATTACATTGATAATATATTTCGAATAATAATATTACAGTGCCTCCTATTGATTAAAGATAAGGAACTACATTGTATCATATGGAACAGCCGATCGGTATAACAGATAAGTAATGCAGAAAATATTATGCTAACGGCTACACTATATTTACTGCAATGCAGGGAATTTAAAACCCAGTGGGAAATGATGTTTTATATCTGGTTGACATTTTGCTGGAGAACTAATAACCATTTCTCCCTGTGGTATAAAAATGCGCAAGTTTCTGACAGAACTATTACACGTAAAGTAGTGCGAAGCTTGAGTATTTGGACGCATTAACGATGAAGGTGGTGTGGGGCTTCGCCTAAGGGATACTACTAATGCTGTTACATTTCTGCAAAGATTTACGGCAAAAAAGGTTTTCTTTCTCTGTGATGTTGATGTTGAGGACGAGGAGGAACCCGCGCGGGTTTAAGAATTCTGTAGTTATCTGATACTATGGTTGAGAAGGGAAGGCAAATAGACGACTGATTCCTTAATGGAAAGCAGGCCTTAAAGTAAAGATTTACGCTCGCCGAAAAAGGGTACAGGGGAAAGTGCTTCAATTGAGCTATTCAACAAGAAATAGTGGCTAGATTTGAAAGATTTGTAATTTTTCCCTTTCAGCGGTCAATGTACAACAGTCTATTCAATATTCTATAGGGAAATCAGGGGAAGATGTGTGACTGTTTGGGACATTGGCTTTTAAGAAAATACCCAGAATTAAAAAGGCGTTGGTTATTGTAATAACAATGTAATGTTCGTTAAAAAAAAAGTAGAGCAGCGACTTCAGAGTGTAAGAACATAATCACATATTGCAAATTAGGAGACCTATGAAATACATGAGAATTACATCTTTCTAAACCTAGGAATATACTTTTTCTCACTAGTCACTCTTGATTGGCTATTTACAGAATTAGAATTCATTGACATACTCAATCCAAATTGGCCCGTACTCCCAGAGGTTAATACCTCTCTTTGATGTTCTGTATTATATATACAATTAAATAGATATTTTTTTAATTCTACAGGCAAAATTCATGCACGCATTTGACATTTCGAAATAAAATACACTTGTTTTATTGACATAAGTCATACATAAACGTGTTGACGTGATCTTGGACAGTAAAATACATAACAATGTCTTAAGTTCAGCGCTACCGCTAATCCTAGTTTGTCGGATAAGCATTTGACATTGGTGGACATTGTCCAGTTAGAAAGAATGTATTCCGGAACCCATACCCCGTGGGGAATATTATGAGAATATGTAGCCTCAGCTGAGACATTTCTCTGAAAAATTCATTATGTAGAACACTCAACATCTATATTTCTAACAGTCCTTGTTGATGAGAAATTTCCGGGAAAGTCTGTTGTAAATTCATACGCCAAACATGGCATACCATGACGAATATCTTTTGACTCTTAAATAGTTAGAATTCCCCAGACCCGAATTGACACCTCTTTAGAACCAACAATTCTCTAAGGCGTTGATCTAATAAAATATGTGAAAAAAAAAACGTCTGGGGGGTGGGGGGGTAGTGTTATATTATGAAAAAAATCTGTTTTGGTTGTTGTTGTATAGAAGGTAGGCTGTAGTATGCACAAACCAGTCTATTTTTTTCTGGCACTATTAACTACATACTTTTTACTTCAGTCTACAAGAAAACAATCTTTATACCGGGACCTGTCATAAGTTCTAAGTGACTCCCGTGTTTTTGGAGCTTCCCGATATACATGAAATGACCAAATTTCATGATTTTCTTAGAGTATTGAAGCCAGGGTGTTATGAATTGGTTAAGACAGCTTAACCAACCAAATGTAAATCGTTGAGGATGACACCAACGTGGAAACTTTGAATAAACACTAATCTTTGTCATTTGATTGCAGTCTCATGAGGTAATTGAGCTACCACGGAAAATGGCTAAATTCACATTTTATTAGAAAATCCATTTTAAGACAAGCAGCAGCATTTATCTTTCAGTTGATTTTATTTGGAAGAAATCGGAGTCCAGGGTTCTAACAGTTATGACAAATAAAGGTAGTAAATCGTTTTCAGCATGTCTAGATGTATTATAAGTCAAATTGTATGGAAACTCCTTTGGAAGAGTGGTTTCAGTTTTTCGGCGGGAGAATTGTGCGAAACACACAAAAATGGTTTTTGGACCGCCATTTAAATCGGTCAAATCTCGAGTTTCATTTTTTTTGTGGTCTTATTGATGTACCCCATCAATGACTAGAGTTTTTTGGGGAAAAAAATCCAAAAAAACGCAAAGTGGTTTTCAGAGGGGGGTAAATGAGCCTCCCTTATACACCAACGGGATTGTGCCGCAAGACCATAAACACTTAGTGTGAAGCATAGGATATTTTTTTTTTTATTTTCATGTATGAATAACAAGTCCCCAAATGCGGTCGACCACACTGTGGCCCTCGGATTATACACACTATGCTTCTACTTTTCAAACAGCTGGACTGATTTAATGTTGTAATTAAGATATTTTTAGTGATGTTTGGATCCATATAAGGGGAAAAAATATATATCATGAACAATGGACCTTTTCAATGGTTTCCAGTTAATTATGTTGAATTCAATAAATGGTCTGGGAACCTTCCAAACGCTCGATGTGTGGCTGGTATAAACATTCATAATTGATGATTACTATTCGGATTTGTGCAGATAATGATGCCAGTTAAACTTCTCGTCAAATTTGTTTATTCCTTCTATGTAAAAGAAGGAACATTTTTACCTTCGCAGCTCAAATAAATTGATTTCCAAAGCATTTCTTAAAACGCTTTATATTGTTTTTGCGAAAGATTGTCTGAAAAAGCTGATAGGAACTATGAAGTCCGCCCCATGTAGGAAGTATTTTTTATCCCTGTACTGCTCTTATTTATTTAAATAGGCCATTAAAGATACACTCAAAGCGAACCTGTCCAAACCCCTGAACTGTTGCATTTTAAATTAGTTGCTACGGACATTATAACTATATTATTTGTAAATTAGTGAACGATTAAATACCGGCTACTAACAGCCTAAAGGACCAATGTTACAAACCGCTCGCGCTCCACGACCCCGCCCAAAAAAGAGGTCTGTGACAAAGACCACCACTCCTCATAACCAAGAAAACTTTGAAAAAGGACCATTGGGCAATATATGTTAGGCCCCCCCCATTATTTGCATTTCTAATTATCACAATGTGTTCAGGAATTTTGGAGGCAGGTCACTATATCCTGGATTATGAACTGATCTCCACAGTTATGGGGGAAATGGAGCACCTGTACGGGTGTTGGTTTAAAGCTAGCAGTAGGGGTATATAATTCAAAATGGTAAGCTTAGTCAAGTAAGAAGTAAGTCATTCCACACAGCTGCATTTATATAGTAAAAGAATCTTATGAACCATGAGTGCAATGGTTTTGGGGTTTTATACTAATTATAATAGGCGCGTTTTGATATTAGAGTGTATCGGTGCGCATGGCTCCAGAGCGCATAGCTCTGTAGCCATGGACGCGTATGTCAAGGGTATTATGTTTGATAGAGATACTTTTGCAGGGGAAGTTTCTGGAGTTTGTGTACATTCAATCAAAACCAAATTAAAAGCACAGCTGAAATTCATCACATGAAATATGGATGTAAACAAGTGAGGGTTTCAAATTCGGAACCCAATGTTATTGCATGCAAGGTTAAATGTTTCAATTTCATTTGCGTGAATGACACTGCTACTATTATTGTTTCTGCTATCACTAAGAGCATTTATTTGCATTGATTTGATATGTTGAAAACATTTAAGATAATAGCTTTCCCCGATGGCTGGTAAGTACGTCATTGAAAAGTAAACACTAGACTGAACTTCATTGGAAATATATATATTTATTAATCTTTCCCTGGAGATGGCCAGCGCAAGATAGTGTTAAAAAACCCAGTGCGCTTGGCCGGATTCGAACCGGCGACCTTCCGTGTTACATGCACGACGCTCTAAACCGACTGATCTATCAAGCAGGTTCGGTGAAAGAGCGATAGATATCAATTATAGGTGTTAGGTGGCGAAAATAGTCTTAACTACGCCTTCAAATGCATTGAAAACTGTCTTTACTACAGATAGTCTCAAATCTTGATCGATTACGCTGTGACAAGGCGATACAGAATGCTGCTGCTTTGCCGTAGTGTAGTATAAACGGTAACGAGATGAATAGTTTGGTGTCACGTGTCAGGAACCAGGTCACGTGTCAGGAATCAGATATCGGTTTGCTCTTCGGGGGCGGACCGATATATATAAATCCGACTATGTTAAATCAAGGTTCTGTACATGGCCCTCTGCCACAGAGTGCATGATTTTTTTTCCAAAAGGACGGGTTTATTATGTCTAAACAGTACAAAATTTACCTTTTCCCTACTGATTCAAAAAACCGACGTACGATGACGATAATGGTGTTTTTTTCCAATGTAGGGATACGTACGTCATTTTTACCTGAATGGGTCCCCCGAAGCAAAAATAATAAACCAATCATGAGGACGTATCAAATCTTTATTTTTTCCAAAAATTGGCTGTTATTCCCATATAAAAAATTCCTTTTAAGATTCAACATTGTATTTGTTCTTTAATAATTAATATTCAATGGTCCCCGCATGAATGTGAAAAAAATATGGGTCATAAGTCTACAACGAAACATAAGTCAGCCGGCTAAATACCCTACCGTGGACTGTAATGAGCGACGGATCCCCGTTTAGTTAATAGCAGGCGTACAGCCACTTGCGCGCGGCTGCGGGGGGTTATGCGTCAAGATTGACAGAAGCGATAAAAGAACAATATAATCGCGTTTAAATATATTTTGTCAAAAAATAACCGTTTACGCGGGGGTCCGACATATATGGCTTTTATGTTTTTATTTCGGAGATATTTAAAACCCGCGGCCACATTTTGATCACCTGATTTTATTTCGCATTTTCAGTTTGGAGAAAGAAATATTGCGGGTTTAATTCAGCGGATGACAGGTGTGCTAGCCGTATTGGTATTTTAAAAGTAGACTGCGACCGTGTTGGTGTTAAGATTAAAAGGGGGATAGCCCGATTTTGAATACATTTGTTTAATGTAAGGGGGGGGGGAAATTTTAGAAAATTCTTGCACCATCTGCACATAAAATTTTCGCGCCGATATTTCAATCCGTTTTAATGTGTGAGCTAGAAACGTAATTTTGCGTGAGCCCCGTATAGCATTGTGTGAAAAGTAATATTGGTCGACCAAAAGGAGTACATTTTAGCTCATAACTTCCCAAACCACACACCTTTGCCCTAAGATTGCACAGGATAAATGAGAAAAAATGTAACCTTCGTTTTTTGTATCAACAGTTGGTGAATAAATGTTGTCGGGAAAGGCATCACATATTTATTCTCTCTCTCTAGTTTTGCTAATGTTACTATTAACCGTTCTTGTTAAACTTAACCACAGAGAGGCGACCGGGTTGTAATATACAATTCGAAATTATGTCTATAAATCATTCGTATTAAATATTGAATAGCACGAGTAAGTGACAGAAACATGGTTTACCTAGTTTACTAATTTAAAGCAATAATGACACATTTTTATAGGAGCGCCCCAAATTTTCACAAATTTTGAGATTTTTGCAAACTTGCATTGGTTTTTGGCTAGTAAATTATACCTGTGAATGGTAAAGCCCGAAAATGTCTATGTGTCGCAAAACAGGGGATTTTGTATAGTCGATTCGCGTGATACGTTCGTCCCCCTGGAGTTTTGGACCTATTCCAATAAGTCGGAGAGGGGCTCTACCGGAAAATGAAAGAATTCAAATGCACGTGCCACACCGGATTATCTTGGAGGACACTCTGGTCATTTAACTCACCTGCCAACAAATACAATTTCATTCATGTATGGACACGCACTATAATAGGATATTTCAGGCATTAACATTGCTCACAATAACATGATTAACAGAAGTCCCTGCGCCTCATTGAATTTTTCACCTCCGCAAGAATGGTACGGGGTCACATATCAGATGAATCGAGTATAATTAATATTGGAGATCTCCGATAATAATTCAACGACTGCTGGGAACAGCCTTCCAGTATGAAATAACCGGGAAATAGCGGCATGTACGTGTCCACGCTCATCCATTAACTGTTCCACTGGTACAGGCAAGTCAAGTTAGAGGTCATTTTCGTGAGGTGGCACCATTTTATAATAGACGGACAGTAATTTGGCATTTCCAGTTCCGCCGTTAAATTACAATCTGGGATCTAGCTCTTATTACAAAATGGCTTCTTTTACGACAAATACGCACTTTTAAGTATTACCGTTCGCAGGTAGAGTTTACTAGACAATTACCAACACAGCTCAGCAAAAATCTCAAATTTTGAAATTTGGGGGCGCTCTTAAAAAAATATACTTGAAATGTTTTCAAAATGATCCGGACTAGAAGTTGTAATCGGGTGAGAAAGTATCAAGCAATAAGGCTGATGGTGCATAATTCTTGTTTTTCGCCATATCGCCAGCCCAAATCCATTCTTTAAAATGTGTCCCTGCTCGTTACACAAGAGCGCATATCACAGGTAACATGACATTTTTATCAGCCTCTATTGTGCCCTAATTATAAAGTTCAAAACACGATACTATTGGATTATTAAAGTTTCGTAAGAGTTCTCTGAGAGCATGTCGCCAATATTGCAGCCAGATACGTTACCATAATTCGAATTGATACAAAATTGCCAAAAATAACGGTAGAAGAATGTTCCAATATGCGATAAATCAAGCACATTTCAATGTTATATTA
>JAMKCH010023913.1:0-20437 GCA_023653785.1 Ophioderma brevispina
CACAAGCCGTGAACATGGACGCCAGACAGACGGACAGACAGACGGACGGACGGACGGACAGACAGACAAGTGATTACTAAGTCTCTGCCGAACAAAGTTCAGGCGAGACAAAAATGAATAATTTTGATCTCCTAGCAACTATAGTCACGAGCAAGGCTCAAAGGGTTAAGAAACCTTTTAATTAATTACATCAAAGATTTGTCTGTTTTTGGTAATGAGTAGCAAAGATTGGTCTATACTGATAACACTAGTTATTCTCTGTGATATATTACTTCTTTTCACTTCATCACAGTTCTATTTGAAATTCCTACTCCCCTTCCAGAAGACTTCACCCAAATCTCCATTGTGGGGGTGTATATCAAATGTAGTTATCCAGTGGGCTATTGCACTTGGAATTCATACTCCCTGTGGATAATGGAACAGCCCATTCACATCTGCATAGGCAACCATTTGAGTAGCCTTGAACTAGGAGCAGTCCCAGAGTTGCCAAGCAAAAAAAAAACACAAAAACACTATGACAAGGTGAAGAGCCTCTAAAAAGCACAGCAACCCTCGTGTTTGGTAGTTAATGATGAGGCTGACACTACAAATAGTCACTGAAACTTTGTTGATGATCTCACATGTAACTAGCATGATGTGTCAAAAACCTCTCTTTTGGTGTGTCAAAAGAATGTTTGCCCTTCCCCTCCAATTCACCCTCTCCAGGAACACATGATTATGGCACAGACCCCAAAAGACATTAGCAGTGAATAACAAGTTGCATGGCAGTGAAAATAAGTTATATTTAATATTCACCTCTCAGCATCTAATAATTATAATACAATATATTTATGCTCTGCAGTGAGCACAGCACCTAGCAATCTAAAGATTGCTATTGAATTTCCCACATAAACTTTTAACCTTACTGAAAACATGCCTGCATTGCTGCCAGGCAATATCATGACAATGTGCATAGAAATACACAAGCCTAGGGAAGGGGCACTCGCTCAAAAATTGTTGATGTGGATGATTGGCCACAATGACCTTTTTCAACTCTGATTTTTTTTCTGTCACCCAATTTTTTTTAGAAAATCACTCACTGAATGACTGTTCTGCAACAAAATTTCTCCAAAAAGTGTCAAAATCATCTACAATTTGATTCAAATGCTGATTGGCTAAACTTTTTTGTGTGCAGAGTGATTTATTTATTGACAAGTTACAGTGTGTTTGAGTCAGTGGCTCATATCCCAGGCATAGAAAACACAGCACAGGTAACACAGGTTTACACATACATTTTGACATCAAAACAATCTAAGGGATTGAGATCATGACTATAACCAAGGCTAACTTCTATCCCTTATTAATTTGACCATCTATATTACTTACCGTTGCTCTCTTGAATGTTCCACATTCTAACATCCAGGAACACACAGCTAGCCCTGTTCTCCCTATAAAGTATCAGAGAAAAAGAATGGTATTTTTCATTTTGTGCAAGTACAATAGTTTGGAAATGCAATTTTTTCCTTATAAATCATTGCTCTTTCAATACCTTAACATATATGAGAGCTAGTCCAGACAGCAGAAGAATCTGGCATGATAAGACAATGTCATTTTGAGGTGCTAGCTTAATCAGTTGCAACATCAATCACACCAAAACACAGAATGGGCATTGAGCATTTTCATGGTTCATTAACCCATGCCAAATGAACCATGAGAAGAATGGTATTCTGATTTTGATCAATATTCTTATACAAATCAAATCAAGAATTGAGTATCTGGATTAATCCCAGTAAGTGACGTACTGGGATTCAAACCCAGAACCACTGGATCCAGAAGCAGGCTTCCTAACCACTGTATCATGGTCACTCATTTCTGTACCACTTCTCGATGGAAGATGAAAATAACATGATAATCATAGAATATAAATAAAATCAAGAAATCACCAGTTCACTATTTCAATAGCTCCTCAGCAATGCTGCTTTCTGTAGACAAAATATACCATATAATTTCTAGAAAATCTGGCACACACAGGGTGCAAAGCCAGGCATTTTGGTCAGTATATGTTGTCCAGCTGATTTTAATCATTTTCCTCCTCTGTTATCTTACCTTGGGCTTTTCACTTTTTCATCCATGCAGTTACCCCCATTGAACCCAAGCATAGCAAATGCTATACAAATATGTTAAACGGATGCATGTGGGTCACTGACATCAACTACATCCTCTGTTAACTCCAATAAACAATCCTTAGTTACTACATACCTTCCTACTTCTTTTATAATATAAGCAGAGATAAATTGGCTGAATCAGCACTTCCTACCTTTGACCATACCAATAATATCCTTCCCTCATACACACACAAACCTATGTCAATAGGCTAATAGGATGTCTAGTAAATTAGACATACACCTTGAGGTAAAATCTGCACAGGAGAAATCTTGATAAAGCTTTCTCCATTCACAGAAGAAATTTGGAGAAATTCTTATTTGTGGTGAAGCCTTTACTGCAGCTGTTGGAACAGCAGTGAACAATTGTATTTGTACTTTATGTGATATGGGTGAAGTTGAAGATGAATATCATTTCAATCTTATTTGTCCTTTCTTCTCCAGCAAAAGAAAGGAGCTCCTGTCCTGGTCAGCTTCAAATCCAACTTGTAATCATACAGTAATGCTCTATTATGTTTTTCAAAGTTTGTATTTTATAAAAATATTAACTGCCTATTAGTGTGATGGTTGAAACATCATATTTCCCTTTATATTTTAGAGCAAGGCGAGGGCCAAAATCAGTGGTTGGCGGGCCGGATTTGGCCCGCAGGCCGCCTATTGAGAACCCCCTGGTGTAGGCCTAGAGATCTGCTGGGTGTATACTACCCACTTATGCAAGCAGAAAAACACAAAGTACTGGCCAATGAGTGTACACATAATGTGCAGTTACTCCATGTCTACTCGGATGTAGCTAGTCCATGAAGAAAAATGTCTACTTAAAAGTCCGACTACTACACTTTATGAGCCTTGACTTAATGCCAATCAATGTCTTCCTAAATACTCAATTTGACTACATTTGCTGATCAAACTTCTTTACAAGATCTCGGTTCCTTCATCGCCTAAGGGCTCAAGTTTCTCATCAAAGACTCAAATTGACTCAAGACTTGACCCAGTATGTGACTCAACTCAAGACTCAACTTGTAATCCTTTGTGTCCTGCAGGGACTATAATTTGCTCAGTGATCAAAAAATATTTTCTACAATTTCAAAGTTTTTGTGACCATATTAGGAATCAACATGAAAAATACATTCTAATGAGTTCAAACAAGGCTAGCCTTAGGTCATTGGTTTTGAAGATGGCATTCTAAATGCTGGTATGATACAGAGAATTCTCAAGACTATGGCAAAACCGTGAATGAGCTCTTGCTTCCTAAAGTGCTTCTTGTAAGATTGTCTGTGAGTGTAGGAATGTACTAAATTTAAATTTTACTGAAACCAGTGAGACTTCTTTGACAAACCAAGCACAGGAAGTTTTTTATTATGGAAATTTATAAATTATAAAATTGTGATTCACAGAAACATATCAAAATATTTAGTTGTTAACCTAATTTTGATTTAATGCTGAGATTTGCAATTTTGTGAAGTTGACAAAGATAATAAATAAGCATGTTCCTGCTTCAAATGCAATAACTATCATTTCAACTATTTCAGCTTCTAATGACTCATAACTTTATTTCCATAATCATAACTTATTGAACAAAGACGAAATAAATGTGGAGATGATTGAAAGGCCAATAAGCCCAGTCAGGGCTGTACCTTTGCTTAGCACTAGCCCAACTCTTAATTTAAAGGCCGACTCAGAGATTTTGAAATATCTATGTGTGTATTAATTAAAAATAGTCAACTAGAACTAAAGATAGTCACCTAAAATGCTTAATTCCAAAGTTTGAGATGGATCGGATTATTGTTTTGATGCAGTAAGCATTTATGTAGAGTATAAAATCCTCACACAGCAGTATTGCTGAGCGATGTGTATCCGGCCACTCCCGTTAGCGGGAGCAAAACCGATTTAAAACTTTGGTTTAACTACTAACTATAACTATAAGAGTACCATATAGGATACTGTGTACACGTCCAATTTCTTCATGGTAGTTACCGCGCAGCTACTACCGAGTAGACATGGATTACCTACCCGGATGACATACACTTGCCGGCCAGGATTCCGTGTATTTTTGCCGCATAGACGGAGAGTGTACACATCGGTTGTCTCCCCCGTCGCGGAGTAGCTACGTGGTTACATCGGCTCTCAGCGCGCGTGGTATTTCTCATGGCCAATATTGTTTTTTAGATATTTTGGGCACATATTTGCATTTTTTATTAAAAGTGCGTGAATATGGGGCTTTTTGATGCCCGATTTGAATTTCGTAATGATTTTCCTAAAAAAAAATATCAAAAATGTTAAACAGAGACCAAGTGTATAGCGCCCTCATTTCGTCCACTATCAAAATGGCATCCTAGTTACCGCGAGGTAGCTACATTGTAGCTGCATGTCTACTCCGGTACGGTCTACAACATATCCACCTTCTCTCCACCTAGTGGGCAACTACAGGGTAGCCTTCGGGGTACTTACTGTAGAGTAGACACACCACTACCACTGTATACCTATTAACTCTGTACTTTGGAAGTCCTATCTTGCAGCTACTGCATCGCAACTTGCCCGGTGTGTACAGTGTAGTAGCTGCTGCGGTAGACACGGTGTAGCTGCCGTATAGGCTACCACCCGAGTAAGACATATATAAGAGTATAACAAAAATTCTGGATCTGGAAATTTATAAAGTTATGATTTTCTATATGAAGGATATCGATTTGAGCTTAGTTATTTCACACAGTGATTGGTATGTAGAAAAGCATCATGTATATGCAAAAAAAACTTGATTTGTTAGAAAAATCAGGGTGCCATCCTTGGGACATCTCTGAGTCAGCCTTTACAGGCAGTTAGGGGTGATACAGTTGCCTAATCACTCAACCCATTTTTTCTCTTTTACGAGATAACACAGGATTAATTTTAATTCCAGGCTCAGCAGTTCTAATACTGTTAATTATCAAAAGCACAAATGCATGAATGAGGTATATTGAATTAATCTTCAGGATTTAAGAAAATCCTTTGATTGACAGAGCTGCAACAGTATTCCCTTACTGCTTATAAATAGTAAGTTGGGCTAGTGTACAATACTACATGGTTAGGGGGAAATAGGGCACACTGGCTACAGACCTATCACCCTGAACCCGAAGGGAAACAGCACGTCTAATTGGAATCAGCCAATGAACTAGCATGATTATGTTCATGAATATTCATGAGGTGTAATAATTAAAGATCCAGCCATGCATCTAGCTGTATCCATCCGCTAGGCATTGACAAAACAAGACAAATAACAACAACAGCAAACTTGCATATAGCAATCCGAACAAAACAAAACATGCCTACCATACAGGCATGACAAAAGGCAATGGCCAAAATAAAACTACTGATATTGTGAAATCAATTGTTTTTGAAAATGTTAAAATGAATTTGGAGTCTTTATGGTTTTGATTCAATGATTTGCAAAGATAGGATGTTCTAACAACTGTTTGTTTTATTTGTTCAGGACTACTTCCTCATAAAATTACATTTGCCTGTGTAGTTTCTTTGATTGTTATTGTTAACAATTATAACTAAATTCAAGGTCAAATATGTTAGACCATAAAAAAATATAATACCGAATCATAATGAGCTGACTTTGTTTTGTAAAAAATACCGAATCATAATAGCGGTCTTTTTTTTAAAAAAGAATACCGAATCATAACGAGCTGTCTGTGGGAGAGCGTGGCTTAGTGGTTAGGGTGCTTGCCTGTGGCACAGATTTCCCGGGTTCGAATCCCGGTGGGGGACACTTGCTGGGATTTATTCAGGTACTTGATCTGTATACCAGCTACTGATTAAAATCAGAATAATGTTCTCCTCCATGGTTCATTCGGAATTGGGCAAATGAATGAGTGTTCGTATCATGGATATACGCGGCCCCGGATCAGCTTACACAGCTCAACTAATCCTAACACCTAAAGCCATTATCAATGGCTTACATGAACGAATGATGAGCTGTCTGTTGATTGATTACTATTATTATATTTTTAATTTGACAAAGCCAGTTCCCTTATAGTAATAGTCACAAATACAATTCAGCATTATTTTCTAACATAATCTGAAACTATAACTAAAACAGCTTTGGTTTACATGCCACAGATTCACAGAATAAACAAGTGAAACATAAAAGCAAGACAAGGAAATAATTGGTGATCATAATCTGAAGAAATAGGATTTTTAAACTTTGCTGTTTATCAGTCATAATAATAAATGACGTGGTAGGTAGCAATCGCAAAATAAACAAAATTAGGTGTACATACTTTCAACCCTGGTAGATTCTGTGTAGGCTGCGTAACCACAAGTTAGTGGTATTTGAGATGGCTTCACAAATGACTGAGGTTGTTTGTACTATGTGGAATGCATTTCCAATGCCGATTTCAAATATGGTCATTAAAATGCATAATTGTGAAATTTGAAGAGAAGTGAAAAATAATGAATTCTGTTACTACAGTAATCTTCAGGGGTAAGACATGCCATCCTAACAGCAATTATGAATTCAAATCGGCATCAACATCAGGCACGACCCAAGTTATTTCAAACGACTTGATGGTAGGAGGGCGCTCTTACGTGTATCGGACAGAGACGCAACTAAAGGCTATATCTAGTCACGAATATTTAAATCTAAATGACCGTTATTGGAAATTACACTGTTTTGCAGCGGGGTTAATCCACTAACCCCGACGGATTTTGAGGTCAATAATTTATTCGTGGGAGAGCGTGGCCCACTGGTTAGAGTATTCGCCTTTGGTGCAGAAGGTCCCCGATTCGATCCCTGGTGGGGGCCACTTGCTGGGATTTAATTTGGTACTAAAACTAGAATTCCACTCTCCCCATGGTTCATTTGGACTTGGGCAAACGAACCATGAGAATACCCGTCCTTCGGAATACGTTATAGACACTCTCAGTGATTTGCTAAATAACGCAAATCGAAAAGAATCATCAAAATAAGATTTTTGCATGTATGTTAACAAGTACAGTTATCCTAACATACCATTGCAAATGTACGACCCAGAAGCAACTAATAAAGGACAGGATCGGAGAATTTTAGTCATTAGTTTCCGAACGGACACTTACTACCACACGAAATTGAATGGATAATCGATCTTGGAACACTGCCTTTTCCTTCCGTTTCTGTTAATTCTACAGCTGGAAAAGGAACTTTATGAGAATTCTACAGACTTAATCCTTCACTTTGAAGCTATTCCCTAGCAAATTTCAAAGATTTTTCAATCACGATAGTGTGTTGCTTAGGTCCCCTATACATGGAGAATCATGCCTGTAATCGCAGCCAGTTTGATAAGAGTAGGGTGAAAACCCCTGGCTGTCTCAATTCATCCTGGATCCTTGGGCATCATTGGAAAGCAGTGTCTGAATACTGAATGATCTACCCAGGCTAAATAAGACAAAATAAATATTCCAAAATTATCATGATATTACTAAGATTTATTGAACGAAGGTTAAAGAGGTGATTTGTATGTCACTGGGGCCAAAGCTGCCATAGAAAGTGCATGTAAGAATTGCATAAATTACCGTTTGGAAATCCCAAATGCCCAAATTGAGCAGGTCATGTCCTGCCCCCTAGTAATCTGCAGGCCCAGTGGGGTAAAAGCTACGAAAAAATGCTTTGTTTCCTGTAGGCAGTGTGGAATTCACTTTAAAAAATAATAATTTTGATATATTCCTAGTTCGTTTGAAAATTCACAGGAGAAAATGATACTGAGGAGTTGTAATTTTAGTCTTTTTGTCTTACACAAATCCGGTATATTCTGTTTTGTTTTTAGTTTAACAAATGATTAATTAATAAACTCTAAATATAATATTCGGTATATTACAAAGGAAGTGAGAAAGAAATAAGTGCATGCTGCATTTGGTTAGTGCTATGCCACCAGAAAAAAAAAAAAAACATTTATTTAGCCTATCATTTATCAAATGAAAATGAAACCACCTCCACTTAACTATGTTCCTTAATCAGATAAGTTTCTTAACAGTGAAAATGAAACCATGAAATTTAAATGTTGTGATTTGTATAATCTCTTGGTTGATGGGGAATAGAATTTTTACTGCACTACATTGATGCCATTTTAAATACACTCCTTAAATCAATATCTGGGAGAGGTGAGAAATGTACTCAAATTGGGTTTGGTCAATTTCAAGGAAAATTCACAGTGGATTTCAATCCATATCAACAATTCCAAGGGCTGATATTTACCTTTTCCTCCTTTGCAGTGTATTACAATGACATGTTTAGGATCAGCTTCAACCCATGCACGTATATCATCTAAGAAATCTAATAAATCGCTGAAATAAAATAAGATATAACACAATATATATGTTGCTGTTTTTTCAAGAATAGTAAGATTTTTTATAATCATCTGAATCGTGTTAGTGCAAGTATTGCATGTGCGCCTAAATCGTATGTGCAGATTTGGCTGTCTTTTTAGACATTTTGTAATTTCTCCCCTTAAACAGACAGAAATTACAACACAGAAGGCGAATAGGATCACAAAATGCACCTTTAGAGGCAATAAATCTCATTAATAAATTCTGATTACAAACAAACTACATTATAAGTTATTGGATAACATTATTTCAAAAATTGCAAAAAGCTCAAACATATCATTAAATTTTAACCTATAAATATGTTCTTCTGCACATCAAATAAATTACAATTTGGGCCAAAATTCATCTTGAGTTACAGTATGATTTAACTGAAAGTATATTAATTTTGTAAATACCATTCCTGATTCTAAGAACTGTTCATTAAAGTAAGTCAGTGGATATGGAGCAAATTTAAGATTTTGTTAAAATAGTAAACACTGAGAAAAGTCTAAATCCCAAAATTTGACACAACTTGTCTATGTATAAAAAAGATTTTGTTTTTAACCTGTGGGTATAAGCAGTTATATAAAATAGATATTGAATATTGCAGTGGAGGAATATTTTTATGAGGTGAAACATTTTTACCAATGTATTAGGCCAAAAAAAAAGAAGTTTGTCTCTGGACCTTTTGACAAAAAAGCAAAGTGCCACGCTCTCTTTTTTTTTTTTTTAGAAAAAAAGGCTATGTTCTATGTGATTTTTTTTTTTGCATGCTCTGCTGCCTCTGTACCAAAGTTTTGAATAACAATCCGAGTGTGCCAACCAGGTCTCCCATACTCATCCCGCACCTGGCGAGAACAGGTCTGCATTGACGATACAAGGGCTCGATTGCCTGGAAAAATCATTGCCGCTGCTTCCATCAAGGAGAGACGTGGCCAAATTATGTAGCAATGCCGTTTCGCAGCATCGGTGCAAGGCCCAATTCCTGAGCACTTCCCCCGCCTTTCTTTTGTTTAAATCCCTTAAATCATTATATTTTTTAAGAAATTCAAAAACCAAGATTACAAATACTCTGTTTTCGTTTTCCTTTTCGAAATCACACGCTGCTTGTCGTGTATGACCACAGGCTGTGTAGAGACAGCTCGTGTGTGCCGTAGTGCGCCGCCAATAGTCTACGATGTCATCAATCAGACTGGGCCCAGTGCGATTCAGAAGAAGAGAGAAGGAAAAAAAATATCGCAGCAGCGCGTAGCACTACGCACAAATTTTTATTTTAATAGCTATGCGCAGTACCCGGAGACAAACTTCTTTTTGGGGGGCCTTATGCAAATCAAAGTATGACAGTCATACATTCCTAAAAATGGCTACTCAAATTTGACAACATACAACAGTTTAAGGTCTTTGTTAAACCAATTAACATCATGCTTCACATTTTATAGGTTTGTTCCCTATTAAAGGTGCTTTTTCCGATTTATGTCTATTGTGTTCTCTACTTTATATGAGACCCTGGCACTTGCACATACGCCCCATAAAATACTGTGGGAAACTAACTTGCAGTTTTGATGGTAGAAGCACTAATGCATACTGCAAAGCCCCATTCAGTATTGTGCTAATATTGATGGATAAAGGGCGACTCAGAGATTTTCAGATGAGGGCGCCGTCAATTTCTAACAAATCATGTTTTTTTGCATGTACATAATTCGATGTCCTTCATATATAAAATCACAACTCTGTAACAAAATTCCAGATCCGGAAATTTTTTTTACACAGTGTTCTATGGTACTGCTGTACTACACGTAAATGTTTTCTACATCAAAACGAAAAATCTGCTTCACCTCAAACTTTGGGATTGGGCAATTTAGGTGACTATCTTTAGTTCTAGTTGACTATTTTCAATTAATAAACCAAAAGAAATATATATTTCAAAATCTCTGAGTCAGCCTTTAACCATTAAATCTGCAGTTATTTGTTTATATCTTGGGAATGAAATGGATTTGAGAGCTCAAATTTTAGGACGACAATGAGAAAAATACAGCCTTTCATCTGATATCAAAATCGATACTACTTCCGGGTAAATCAGGGGGGTCCCAAAGACGATCGGAAAACACGCACCTTTAAACTCAGAGACTCGGAGATTTTGAAATATAATTTTTATGAAGTAATTAAAATAATCACCTAGACCTAAAGATAGTCACCTAAAGGCTTAATTCCAAAGTTTAGTTAGTTTAGACCAAATTTTTAAATCCGGGTTGTCCCCGCTCTAACACGGGGGTGGCCGGATTTACCTCACACTCAGCAATACCGCTGTAATGTGAGGATTTGTTGGAGCAAAAGATAATTGACCGGATGCCCTATCCTGACGCAATCCACAGTTTTCGGCAAGTGGGCCTAGCTTTGGGCAACCACCCACCAATGCAAGGCAGCATGTGCTTGATGGCCTCCATTAGCTCTCTAGAAGCTGTCGCCCTTGAAGGTAGATCTTCGTTTTCATTCTACCCAGGGTACCCACGCTTAACCAGCTACCCTCATCAGATTTCCTTAGAAACCTGATGGTACGGTTTTACCGACGCACTCAGCCCTGGGACGGTAGTACTGGTTACCAGGATCCAGTAGCATACCCTCATAGGAAACCTGACATGACCCTATCGGGAAAGTCTTTTCACATGCACGAATCGGAAAGTTCGTTTTCATGCAGTAACACACGTATGCCCAGTATAACAGTGCATAGGAATACCAGTATAACACTATTTCAGATCCAAATGTTATAATGAAGTTGATATTTTCTATATGAAGGACTTCAATTTGAACTTTAGAAGTGCGCCCTTATCGGGAAATCCCTGATGCAGCCTTTAACCCACAGATGATTTGAATACAGTACTCACACTAGCTTTGGCACATTGTGATCATCTGTCATAAGACGTTTGACTCTATAGTGGAAGAAAGACTCGTCATAATGGTTTTCACCTCAAACAGATCAAATACAGGGGAATCACTCTCATTAAAATTAAAACCCTAACCCCACACAGACACTTTCAAGGGGACCACCGAATCTCACAAAAACCATACAGCGAAGGATATCTATCACATATAATCAAAATCACTGATCTCACAAAATCACACATTTTCATTCTTGACTAGGAAATCACTGAATCTCAATAGCTCAGAGTATAGAATTAACTTATAATATTAATCACTGATCTCTCAAAATCACACTGTGTCCCCTGCAGCGTAAAACCACTGAATCTCACAAAATCTCACAAAAAGTACACTTAGGCATGTTTAATCACTGAGTCTCACAAAGTCTCACAAAATGTACCACTGGTGTGGTTTTTGTGAGATTTTGTGGGGTTATGGGTCCTTGTCAAATCTGAGTTAAAATGGTCCAGTTTTACCGACATTTTTAAAATGTTGATATGTTCTCCAATTGGAAAGTAATTGCAATACATGATGCGCTTTATTCTGTAAAAATAGATCGCGGTCCTTGGAACCACATCCGCTTTTGGGCCCCCCCCCCGTCGCAGTTTTGAGAATGATATGGCCTTCTACACTTTGACTTGATATGTGACCTTTGACCTTGATATGTGACCTTTGACCTTGATTATGTGACCTTGACCTTGATATGTGACCTTGACCTTGAACTTGTGAGCCTTGACCTATATGTGACCGTTGACCTCATAAACAAATAACAAAACCAAGTTTGGTCCAATGGCATTTTTCACCATTTCAATTGAGTCAATTTTACATAACTCAGATTCAAAACTGGTAAGACCTTAGCACTTGATGATTAATGAGTGTACACAAGGAGCCTCTAAACTCCACATAGGCATAAGCGTCTGATTGTACATGCATGTATGCACAATGCGTACACACAACACACACACACACAAAGAAACATACACCATAACGTTTTACCAATTAAAAGCAGACAGCCTAAAAACGATTGTCTTAAGGCATTTAATACTTAGGTTTTTGTTCCGATCCAAACACAAAATGTACTAGATAGTCAGGATGAAGAGTACTCTGGGAGTATCAGTTAACCTGACATCTACTCTCAAATGAAGTAGGTAAGGTCATGATCTAACATCGCAAACACAAATTAAAGGTGCATTTTATGATCCTAACCACCCTCCTGTTGTTTCACTGTTCCATGTATATCCCCGAGAAAAGGTTTATTTCCAAAACTTTATTTTATTTCATCATAATTTTAAGGCAAAAGTAAGGTATATGCCCTACTGCTAAGATCCCCCGTCATTGCAGTTCGGCCAGACTCCTCCATATCCTTCCTAACAATTATTCTATTACCTATACTGCCCATTTTTGAAATGCAGCCTTCCTGATTGGCCATTTTCTTCCCATTCTTCTGCAATACTGGTCGCCAATATAGTTTCGTATTAAACCAAGTGGTTTTTAGGTAAAAGAATAAACGAAAGGGTACACAGTTTTTTTCATCTATGGCGCATAAGTAGTTCCGTGGCTGGAAAACTTTGGAAAATAAGTTGGCTCATCTATGCCTCGCCCATTATTTGTTTTTCAATCTTGGACACATTAAGTTGCCCAAAGTAAATACTGCAATCACCCTTATTACTACTTCCATAATCCTAGTACCTCCATTTATACACTTGGGTGGAGAGGAGCAAATGAGAATTAAGTATCTCGCTCAAGGATACACAACACCCTTTGAGGGTTTGAACCCCAATCTGTGTTATGAAGTTGCACACACACGCTTACCACGTGGCTCTGTCATTGATAAGGATGTTCGTTTAATGCTATTAGCAATGCTATGCAATTGTCCACTCAATTGTAATTTCTACCCGTTTTCAGACAGAAATGCATTATTACACATTTCTATCCTAGGGTTGGTCAAATCTGCACAAAAGATTAGGCACATATACTTTAGGGTCAACTTCAAAACTCAACCAACGTTTGACTGGCGGTTCAACCATGTCTCATTTGGCAATAATAACTAAACTGGTTCCAACGAGAGATGGCTGGGCAACCGTGAGAACTGCCATCCGACCAAACGTAGTTTTGGAACAACCCCGTGTTACTTTTCTAATCACTAAGGCCTAAATGGACCATAGAGATTGCACGAAAATCTAACTTTTTTATTGCGAAGCTGAAAACCACCCTTAAGACACTGACCCGGGGTTCCCCTTCCTCACCACGGTCAATGTTGTGTGGTCTTAAGAGCGCATGAATAAAATGCAGTTTCCAACATTGATCATAGTAAGACATCTAAAGTGTCCAACAATTTTGGCCGGAGTTTGTGGGTTAAAGAAAGCTACCTCTTAGGTCAATGGTTCAAATGATAAAAGATGTTGACTTATTTAGGTAAGAACATGGCTATGAATCACAAAACGCCCCTTTAAACAGATCAGAGACTTGATCCTTGCACCACATAGGCTTCTGTTCTAATTATAAGTCACTCAATATAAGAGAGTATACGGGCTGACATAATTATAACTTTATAAGTTTGTCCTGATGTTAGCATCCAGAAGCTGGCTACTTCTGTTATTTGGGGTTTCTGTAGATGGATTGGCCTACCAACCAGCTGATGGAAGGAAATGCTATCACTCCTAATCTGGAAGAACGAAACAAAATGTATGGAACATCAGTGTAAACCTATCTATACATCTATATCTTCTTTCAGTGGAGTCCCCTGTACATACAAAACACACATGGCACCGTATTTTATTTTCATAGAATCCACCAGAGCACTCGCCTTTGTTGGCTAGGGCAGGGGTTCTCAATTATATTAGCTGAAGGGCGAGAGAATGCCGAACACGTCTGAAAGTTTCCTACTTGAGGGCCCAATACACCAGAATCTAGCTTCCCCTTTATATTTTAGAGCAAGTGGAGGAGGGCCCAAAAAACAATGGTTGGCGGGCCGGATTGGCCGCGGGCCGCCTATTGAGAACCCCTGGGCTAGGGTGTGTGAAGCTTCGCACCAAACTTGAGCTTTTGAAATGCAAGTCCTTTTGAAAGATGAAAACTGAATGGACAAATTTTAATGATCTTGGGAAACAGAATTTTGGGCCAAATTAGCGGGTTTTGGTTGAAATAGACTTAATTTGTTTGCTAAGGAGTTAAAATTGTGGTTTATTTTTCAGAAGTTATTACTTCCATCTTACAATCTTGGTCGAAATTGTTGGGACACTTGGTCATAATGAACCTTTCCCCGCTCCCTCTATATCAAGGTTGGCTGATATTTGGTATGTTTGCCTCAACTTTGCTTGGTGGGCGGGAGGGGAGGTAACAAGGTAAATAAATGTTAATCTCGAAGACAGCATGTTCTAACAAATACCCCTCATAGTATAAATGGGGGTCAGGACGCCATTGTCCCAACCAATTTTGCACAGATTGTAGATAAATCATACATAGGCTTACTATTTAAGAACATATGAAACCTTTCCGTGTAGTTCTTTGAATGATTGTCTCATGTACTGCCTCCTTTTGTCAAGTTTTCATTTCAAAATTAAAAAAAAAAACATAACTTTAAGCGTCGGCCAATTTCAATATTGGTCTGTTTTTTGTGGGGATTGCGTAGTTCCTTAATTACGGCAATCAGAATCAACATTACCGGTCAAATTTGGTCTATTAAGATCAAACAAAAAATTATAATTCTTAAAAATTATAAACAATCAATAAAGCTAAAACAAAGGATTAAGTAGGATCATCGGATAAATGGTCTCACAGAAAAATACCATAAAATAAACCAAAACCCCTGAATCAATTTCGTCAAACTTGAATATGGTAAGGATTGAACTCTCCTCCACAATTTGGTTTGCAGGTTCAAGACTGCAATGATTTGTTTTAGTGTTTTATTTATTTTTAAATTCCCCTAATGTTTTTTCAAAAATACTTTTTCCACCTAAATGGAAGGTGCCTTTTAAGCTGAAACTGTAGGGAGTGGGTAAAAACCAAATACCTAAAATCTCACGTGGCTTTTTTGAATCAAGTGTTATTCTTTCGAAAGAATGATTTTCGAGAGAAAATTTAGGGAAAATTAGAAACACCTATTATTTCAAATAGAACACGCATCTGCAAAATCTAACATGATAAATTTTCTACATTTGATTTCCTTTCATATGACCACGTATTCATCACCAAGGGAGTTGTAGTTTTCTTCTAGGAAATTATGAAGTGATACTTCATATTTCTATAAATACTTCAACAAAAGTGTTGTTTGCGACCACCTGTCTTTGTTTTTGATGATAGACAGAAAATAAATAATTGTATGGAATTTTGATATTTCTTTAAAAAACCAATAAAAACAAACACTGTCTTATAACTCATCATTACTTGAGAATAATTGAAAAAATGTGTAGTTTTTCAAAATTGCCCCATTTTGGACATTTTTTTATACTGCCAAATCAGACCCCCTGTACAAGTCTATGAATTTGAAAACGTATTACGTGACATATCTCTAAAACGCCTTTTGGAAAAAAATTAAAATGGGCACAATGTTTCTTTCACCATAACCACTTTCCATGAGAATTTCAAACAAGATCTCTGGGCTTGAAGCCAGAGCCGATAATCCTCCCTTTAACAGTCCTTCTGCCAAGATGCTAGGAAGCGACCCAGATACCAAGAAAACCCATGTAATATGACAATCATACTTGGCAGTTTTCCTAAAATCGTCCTTGCCCTACCACAGACAATACCAAGGGCAATACTAACCTGTATGCACTCTGGGTAGGTTATTAATTCACTAACTTGCTGACCTATTATTGCATAGGGTCTATACAATAGCCTCACCTGTTTTGCAACCTGGACAGCATTCCAACCCACACCAGAAATAAACAAAGTGGCTATAATTGTAATTTTTCTTGTAATAGTACTTGCCAGATTGGAATACAACATTTTCAAACATTGCAGCATTGCAAAGCACATGCGACTGTATTAGTTGCAGTGATGCATTATATCTTGCTATCTTATCCACTTTTAAAATAGTTTCACCCTGCTACACCGTGGACAACATTCCACCCAAACCTTTGTGAATGCATTGTACATGTGGTATGGGGTATTTTGAACTTTTTAATCGTTTGGAATGAGACACAACCAAAATTGGAGTGTACTGCACACCTGGTTTATGTGCCGTTATCTGCATTGTAACTTCACACCAATGCCTCTGTGCTGGGTCCTTTAACTTAATAGAATTTCCACGACACGCTTATTTTTCGCCGATTACCAACATAAAAATGAACGAGTTGGCGGATGCTATCTTGCACCTTGTAGTTGGGTCCTTGGGGGGCAATTTCCGTAACCCGTGGAGAGCAGAGCATCATTCTCAGTGGATGGATTTGTCTTCTAGGAAGGTTAATGAACAAAATTTAGCGGGGGGACCCCCTCGAGAAATGTGCGGGCGGAATACAGGAGGGGGGGAAAATTTCATAATACAGGGGTCAAAAATAAAAAATTTTTTTGTGGGGTGTTGTTGTGAAAAGGCTAACCAACAGTGTTCCACTTGTTACAAGGATTAAAAAAAGGTAGAGTTTGTAACTACCTACAAGGTATAGGTACGAGTTATAAGACAAAATTCATCAAATGTCAAAGGCATCACTAAAGGTTAAATCCTTAATATTGCACTGATTTCTTTAAAAATGGTCTCAAATGTTAACCTTTTCCACAGGGATTGACACAAATGTAGCTGACACTCATTTGTATTTGTTTACGGATAAATGACAAAATCCTACAAGGTCAAACTTCCATTGACCTCTTATTGATCTCCGAATTTTAGAAAATATGTTAGACGCGGTTTTTTTTTTTTTTTTTTTTAAAAATGTTTTGTTGTAGTCTCTAAGGAAAGATGAACAATTTGAGCCCATTTTTTAAGAAATCGGAGCAATAGCAAATATTTAAGATTTAACTTTCGTGATGACCTTTGACGCTTTTTGTGTTATAGCTCCAAACCATAAGTGTAAGTAGTACAAATATTACCTTTTTTAATGCCTTGGAACAAGACGAACACTTGGTTACCTTTTTACAGCAGTTCAAGGCATTTTTCATTTTTGACCCTGTATTTGAATTTTCCCCCCCTCACTGGGATTCCGCCACTTTTCGCGAGGGCGGCACCCCGCTTTAAAATTTTGTCATTAACCTTCATAGATGATAAATTCACCTGAGAAATGATGCTTGCTATCCACGGTCACGGAACTGTCCAAATGACCCAAACTATGGTATTTGTCAAAGTTTGTATTGAATAAAAATTATTCCAACAAACATTCCATCCTTACCACTCAGTGTGAAATGTGGTCGTAGGGCAAGAGTTACTAACAAAGACAGTGAAAAAAATTCAAAACTCCTTTATTGTTTCCCTTCCACTTACCCACTATGAGAAATAAAAATGGGATCATGTTTGGGTTGCTAAAAACTGAGTCCCGGTTGTCCGATGCTTTATTAATTAGTAAGTATCACACATCACAAAAAGATGGAGCCACTCACCAAGAAGTTGAATGTGCCTGTACACAGAAAATGGCCTTACTGTGTGGTCCAATGGAGAAAATTAGAAAACGATTTTTGATTAATTAAAAATAGCGTGATTGACTTAGGTTGGTAGTTAGAGTAAGGCCTGATTCATAAGCTTTCATATTGTCAAAACTAGGTTTTTCGAAGTTGACGCTCCTTAAGCTCCAAAGCATTTGTGTGAAAACTGGAAATGTTCACATAGGTAAAGCAGGAATAGGGGGTTCAGTTGGGGTCACATACATACTTGTACATTGTACATGCACCACATTGTCACAATTTTACACGGCCAAATATGATGCTATAAGATTTCCCCGTACTTGCTCACGTTCACACTACATACAAAGATTGACCAATCATTTTGTAAGTTAAATGTCCTCGTTCAATGAAATGCTTGCAACTGAGAATAGTAAACATCTGTAATTTTGTGAACGTGGCCCCTACTTTATGTATGGTGGTGGTTTTTTAACTTGGCACTAAAAAAATATAGCATACATGAAACGCATTGTGCTGTTCTGCCTTGCGGTTGAAAATGGGGGGGGGTCAAAGGTTACATGGCTCATCAGAGGGCAAGCGGTACATCATATGAGTCTTGGGCCATGGCTCTGATGCGGGAATACAAAGGAAATGGTCACAGATATCGGTCATATCTGGAATGTTTTCTTTTCATCTTAATTGTTGTTTTGACACAACTTGCAAATTTTAATATTCTTTTGTATGCAAGTCACCAGGGACTGTCTTTTATTCGTTGTTAACCAATTTAGCACATCATCCCTTGTGTGGTATATATTGATAAAATAATTATGGGCCTATCATTTCGACTAGCATACATGTCCTATCCCATAACTGTATATCCTGTATACCATGTTACCTATAGCTTTTTTCTGTGCTGTAAGATCATGAATGGCGAAGCCAAACACAGGTATGAACAATACACAAGGATTCAAATCATTAATATGCTAACATACTTTGTTTCTTTGTCTCCCTTCTCCCATTAAAGGTCACTTTCTACTTTTGTCTCAGCCCTTGGTCCCATTTGGAGTTGAACTAGGGACATTCCAGCACCCAATGGTAAATAAATAAACTATGCCAGGCTCTCCATTAGTGGGAAATTTGTGAACAAGCCTGTTGTTGGGGCCACACAAATCATACAACTCTAATGATTTGTTTGCATTAAAATTGTATGTAGGATATGAGATTCCAACTAAACTTCAGCACCCAAAGTTATATAGATTTTCAACTTAAAATAAGAAAAGGATGTGCTTTAATTAGATAGTTCCCCTTTAACCATAGATTTTTGTGATAAGAGCTGTAATGTGAACTGTAAAAATTGTGCACTAGTTAGAGCATAACTGAAAAGATTCTGATGAATTTCCACAGATTCTAGAAATCTTAAGTCATATTTTTTGCATGGGGGGGGGGGGGATGACATTTTTTGAAACTGGAGAGACCCACACCCCAATTTTTTGAAAACAAATTTTTTTGAAAGTGTATTCTAGGACTCCGAGGAAGAGGGAAAATATTGTGATCACAAATTGTTTTTTGGAATCCCAAAAACTTGAAAAAAAATATTGTTATTAAATAAAATAAAGTAAGCAATGTTTTTCCTTTACCCGAACTGCACACCATTTTATGTAATATTTTTCATGAGTTTCAATTTTGTTGGAAATTAACTCATTACAATAATTGTGAAACTTATAAAAAAAAATGGACTTACTTACTAAAGTTAACAGTGTTATATCATGCTTCCAGGGGAAAAGTTAATTTAGGAAAAAATAAACACTGCAAAAAGAACAATTATAAGTATGTCAGCCAAAAACAACATGCCGAGGGGAAAGCCACAGATGTTTGAAGATAAACAAGTGGAGGCATTTTCCTGACGATCTAAGAATTCAATCAGTTGATTTGTAAGCGTAGGATTATTCAAAGCTCTAGAGATCAGACAGGAACAGTCTTAAATGTTTGTGAAGTTTCACATGATGCTAATGGGCTGTTATATTTGAAACACACACTCCCTTGTAGAAGATACAGATCTAATCTGAAATTCGCTGGAAAAGCCATTCCTGATTAGTGATTATTTGTGTTTTCAGCTTCGTAGTGGTACATTTGCCTGGGACTTCACAAAGTGTAATGAAGTTAACATTTTTCTTCTTTTTGTGCGAAATGTGCTGTCTGCTACTGTCATACCAGAAACAGTATTGGAATATTTCTGGCTCTATTCACACAAAGTTCAACATCATTCTGTATTGCAGTATTTTCGGGGAGGGGTTGCCGATCTAAAAAATAAGTAGCTGTTGCAATGTCATGTCTATTTTTATTGGTTTGTGTTGAAACCAGTTTTAGACACAAAATAAAGGTGCAACCAGGTGTGTACCTGTATCTCAGCTCTTATAATAACATCGACCCCGCACACCAAGTGTCGTCTGAATACACCAAAGTTTACCCCATTTTTACCTGAATGACCCGATGACCTTGGCGTGACTTTTAAGATTTCTGGCATCAACAATCAACCC